>OY992534.1:16265072-16405072 GCA_963921185.1 Dasysyrphus tricinctus
CGAGGCTCATCGGAGACGTAGCTGAATGGGGCAATCGGAAACACGGCGAAGTGGACTACTACGTCACCCAATTCCTCACTGGACACGGGTACTTTAACGCCTTTTTATTTAAGATATGCAAAGCAAGAAGCCCCTCCTGTCAGTACGGAGACTCAAATTCAGATGACGTCTACCACACTGTCTTTGAGTGCAGCAGATGGGAAACCCTTCGCCAGGACCTACACAGAAACATTGGCGAATTAAGTCAGGAGAACATCATCCCGAAGATGCTTGAAAACGAAGAGCAATGGCAGCAAATAAAAGCGTACCTGACCCAGATCCTGAAAACCAAAAAAAGAGAAGAGCAAGTTCGCGAATTGACAGAACCAGCTACTTAAACAGGACCCCCCCTTGAAGTAATACGAAATTGGTCCCAAGGGGTTGATCATCGAGACACTTTTGTAGGTTTAACCGGTATGCCAAGGTTGAAATCCCTTGGAGAGTCCGGCACACGGGGAGGTACCCTCCTCATGGTGCGTAACGCATTCCCCAAAAGTAAAAAAAAAAAAAAAAAATTATTATTATTATTATTATTATTATTATTATTATTATTATTATTATTATTATTATTATTATTATTATTATTATTATTATTATTATCACGGTGTTATAAATGCTTCGGATATGGCCACCAACAAGCAACATGTAGCGGCGTAGACAGAAAGGGGCTAGGACTGTGCTTCAACTGCGGAGAAAAAGGCCACAAGAAGATAGACTGCCAAAATCCACCAAAGTGCTGCCTATGCGCGAGCCTCCAAGCTCCACCATCCGCACTGGATCATGTCCCGGGTTCAGGTAAGTGCCAAGTCTTCCGAGAGGCACTCACAAATGAGAAGAAAACGGCCTCACAATGACCAGAATTCTGCAGGGAAATATACACAGGAGTCAAACGGCGGACAACCTGCTAATCAAACTACTCGATGAAATGAAAGTAGATGTCGCCATCATCAGCGAGCAGTACGCGAATAAGGAGACAAACTGGGTAGCGGACGTGCTTGGAACTGCTGCAATCTGGGTCTTGGATGCAAGCAAATTCCCCATGAAAAGTCAAGGCAAACAAAGAGGCTTCACGTGGATAAAATGCGACGGACTCACGGTTGTAAGCGTCTATCTGAGCCCAAACGACAGAATTGACGCGTTCCGGGAAAAACTGAACGATCTGGAAGACTTCCTTGTCGACACCACAGGAGGGATCCTGGTCGCAGGCGACTTCAACGCCAGAGCACAAGAGTGGGGAATGCCAACTACTGACTCTCGAGGAAGGCAAATACTCGAGATGGCTGCGAGACGTGGACTTTACGTGGCCAACACAGGAGACACCCCCACTTTCAGGAGACCTGGACACAGAGGAACTATCCCAGATGTAACCTTCGCGACGGACACCACTTCCGCGAAAATCAAAAATTGGAGAGTAATCGAGGATTACACAGGTAGCGACCATCAGTACATTGTATTTGATCTGGAGGAAAATCAACGAGTTCCGAACCATCGTCAACAACCACGGGCTCCGAGGTGGAACTTAAACAGGCTTAACGCAGACCTCCTTAAGGGCGTGATCGAGGAAGGTGCAGATGCCGTGATCCAAGTACAAGGACCTGCGGAAATGAAAGCTGAAGCCACGATGCAACTAATTCGGCTCGCTTGCGACTCTTCAATGCCCCGAACGAGTGGCACCAACCGAAACAGAGATCCAGTGTACTGGTGGACCGAGGAGATAGCTGCGCTACGCCGGCGATGCCTACAACTCCGGCGCCTTGTCACCAGGGGAAGAAGAAGAAGAAACGCTGAACCTATGGAAGATGCTCTAGCGGAGTTCAGAGCCCAGAGGTCTGAGCTCAAGAGGGCCATCAATGCGAGCAAGAAACAGAAGTGGGAAGATCTCCGCCGTGACGTCAATAGCGACCCCTGGGGACTAGGCTACAAGATCGTAACGCGGAAACTCGGAGCTCAGAAGGCACCCCCTGTCCTAAGTGAAGGAAAGATGGAGCACATCGTGGACACACTGTTTCCAACACATTCTGTCAGGCCACCCGACAACACACCGGCCCAACGACAGGAAATCCCAGCTTTCAGCGAGGAAGAGCTGAGCATAGCGGTGCAGTCCCTGCAAAACAGAAGAGCCCCCGGCCCCGACGGAATTCCCACCGAAGCCCTCAAAGTGACCGCCCAAACATGCCCGCACTTGCTGCTGAACATGTTTAACAGCTTGCTGGAGGAAGGCATCTTCCCCAAGAACTGGAAGAAACAACGCTTGGTGCTTATCAGCAAAGGCAAAGGAGACCCGGATTCCCCATCGGCATACAGGCCTCTGTGCATGCTAGACACTGCGGGGAAACTGTTGGAAAAGTTACTCAAGCCACGGCTCATAGCGGCAGTACAAACGGCAGGTGATCTATCAGCGAGGCAGTACGGTTTCCGGAGAGGCCGCTCTACGATTGGAGCCGTAAAAGAAGTGGTGAACGCCGCCCAAATCGCCCAGCAGGGAAATCATCACTCTAGGCGGATCGTCTTGTTGGCAACTCTGGACGTACGAAATGCCTTCAACTCAGCCAGGTGGACTGATATATTGGACGCGCTCGAACGGAGGTTCCACATTCCAGCATATCTCCTGCGGATGGTGAAGGACTATCTCAGGGATCGAGAGCTGATTTACGAGACCACAGAAGGCCCACGACGAAAGCAAGTGACATCAGGTGCAGCGCAGGGATCGATTCTAGGACCAGACCTCTGGAACATCTCCTACGATGACATCCTCCGCATGGAGATGCCTGAGGACGCTTTTCTGGTTGGGTACGCAGACGACATCGCCGCAGTGATTACGTCACGAGACACCGATAGCGCGCAAAGAAAGTTGAACCAGGTCATGCAACGAGCAACTTCTTGGATGGAAGAGCACGGACTCAGCCTTGCAACGGAGAAAACTGAGATAGTCCTCCTCACGACGAAGAGGATACCCACACAAATCGACTTTCAAATTGGGGCAGAAGTCATAAGAAGCAGCGCTGCGGTGAAGTACTTGGGTTTGCGGCTCGACACAAAGCTAACCTACTGGCAACAAATTAAGGCAGCAGCGGAAAGAGCTTCAAAAACAACTACATCGCTGGGCAAACTGATGGCGAATGTTGGTGGCCCAAAGGCCAGTAAGCGAAGATTACTGATGGCGACAACGCACTCCATCCTTCTCTATGGCAGCGAAATTTGGGCAGACGCTCTTAAACAAGAGAAGTACCGGAAACAAATGGCGGCAGTGCAAAGATGCGGAGCTCTACGTGTAGCTAGCTCTTACCGAACGGTATCGGAACCAGCCGTCCTTGTAGTCGCAGGAGTGACTCCCATCGATCTCCTAGCGGCAGAAAGGAAGTACGTCTACGACAACAAGACGGAAATGGGATTGGAAGCGGCAACCGAGTTGGCTAAGCAGCTCACGAAACAGCAGTGGCAAGAGCGTTGGAGCTTGGAAAATAGAGGACGATGGACAGCGAGGCTGATTAGGAACGTGGCTGAGTGGAATGACCGGAAACACGGTGAGGTCAACTACTACGTCACCCAGTTACTCACCGGACACGGATATTTCAACGCCTTCCTCCACAAAATCGGCAAAAAAAACAGTTCAGCCTGCCAGTACGGAGACTCACTAGAAGATGACGCGAACCATACCTTCTTCGCCTGCAGCAGATGGGAAAGCCTCCGCCAGGACCTGCAGATGAGTATCGGCGCCATCACACCGGAGAATATAACAGAGAAGATGCTACAGAGTTATGAGAACTGGCAAAAAGTCTGCAGCTACACAGAACATATTCTCAGAAGAAAGAAAAGAGAAGAAGAAAATGATCGGGAAACAGTTGAACCCGTAAGTTAATCCCGCAAGGGAATCATGACAACCCCCCTGAAGTAATGCACAGAGCGGTCCCGGGGGGGTGGGTCAGAAGCCAAAAGGGTTATGGTGGAGTTTTAGTCGGTATGTCATACATACCTCAACAGTCCGACACACGGGGATGGTCATGGGTCAACGCCAAAAGGCCTCCTTACGGTGCATAAAGCATTTCTTCGCTCCCCTTAAAGGAACAAAAAAAAAAAAAAAAAAAAAAAATTATTATTATTATTATTATTATTATTATTATTATTATTATTATTATTATTATTATTATTATTATTATTATTATTATTATTATTATTATTATTATTATTATTATTATTATTATTATTATTATTATTATTATTATTATTATTATTATTATTATTATTATTATTATTATTATTATTATTATTATTATTATTATTATTATTATTATTATTATTATTATTATTATTATTATTATTATTATTATTATTATTATTATTATTATTATTATTATTATTATTATTATTATTATTATTATTATTATTATTATTATTATTATTATTATTATTATTATTATTATTATTATTATTATTATTATTATTATTATTATTATTATTATTATTATTATTATTATTATTATTATTATTATTATTATTATTATTATTATTATTATTATTATTATTATTATTATTATTATTATTATTATTATTATTATTATTATTATTATTATTATTATTATTATTATTATTATTATTATTATTATTATTATTATTATTAATTTTATTATTATTATTATTATCATTATTATTATTATTATTATTATTATTATTATTATTATTATTATTATTATTATTATTATTATTATTATTATTATTAAAAATTAAAAGTTGGCCAACTTGTCCAGCTGCGTCTGCAGCTCCATTTGCAGCTGCGTCGTGATCTGTTCGCATCATTGAATTTGTGTGTATTCAAAATCTTGACCGCTATTTCAGTTGCAGCTCCGTCTCTATTTTGTTCAGTCAGTTATGAGTGACTTGCGTAGTTGACATTACGGAAAGCTACTTTTCAGTCGGTTTTAACATAAGCTTCAGACAACTTCCGCCTATTCTTGTTCTACCTTTATATTACTACCTTAGGAATGGAATATTCCGAAGTGTAAGTTGTTGTAGTCAGTAAAGTTGAAATTGCTTATCGGTGAATTCGCTTCTTTCATTTAATTCCTCTCGGGATGGGAACACACGCATCCAAGGATCATAAAAAATCCGTTTTTTCTAAACGTTAGACATTATGCATAAATATGTACAGTACATACCATAACTACATTATAGCGTTTTTAATCGGATTATTTGTCAAAAACGATATATACTTGAAGAAACCATTTTCTTTTACGACCTTAACCCAGAAGAACCAATCTTATACTACGTTTTCAATATACTAAATGAGGTTATTTCGTTGAAAATTTCCAACTTCGATACGAAATCATCTCATTTCTCATACAAATTGATTTCGAAATGAGGTAATTTCATCCAAATTTTTTGCACGAAATAATGTTGAAAATAAAGTCAAAACCTAACGAAGAAACCCAATCGGCGACAGTTTGAAGAGCTCTGAAAAGGTTTTGTATGAAAATGTCAAAGCTCAATGGAAGGAGACAGAAAAAACAACAGCAAAGAGCGATTAACAGCTAGTTGAAACCCAAAAATGAAATGAGCTGCCAAACAACATTACCAAATTACAAATAAAAACGCTTTTTCGTAGTATAAAGTACTTGAGAAGTAGGAGTGAGAAAGTAGTGCAAAGGTGTACCTACTCCGATCATTAAATATTCAAAGAATATGACAATAGATTTGATTAGATTAGAAAGCTCTTTACCAAATTTGTTCATTTTTAAGGGTGTAGATCAATCTCAATATGCGGATGAACTTGTAGATGCCAAGATCAACTGACGTACAGTTATACAGTTCACAGATGAACCGACCTTCATTTCAATTCTAAGGAAAGGAAACCAAGACTTGCCCTATCGAGTGTGGCACTCAGTCTAGTATATCTAATAGCTTTGAAAACTTACTAATTGCTTGACATCAATATTTGCCAAACCATCCTCAAGTTGCTGGTGTTTATTGATGTTGGTTGAAATATTATTTAATTCTAAATCGTTGCTGTTACTATATTTGATTGAATCATGCCTCGATAAATTTGTGTCATGATGATCTCGAAGCGAATTTGTTATTGGTTTATTAACATCGGGTCTTTTATATCCACAAATGACAGAAGATTTTGCACCACCACTACCACAACATGACACAGCATTCAAAATGAAAGGATTGTCTTTGATAGATGTGAATATACAGTTATTGAAGTTGTTTTCTTTTTCAATGTTATTAGTGCAACGTACTCGAATTTTATTTGAATCGGTTGAGTTGTCTGAGAAACATTCTAAGGATGTTTCATTCGAGTCCCGCATAATTGTTGTGTTAGCACACACAACATTCTTCTG
Source organism: Dasysyrphus tricinctus (assembly GCA_963921185.1). NCBI lineage: Eukaryota > Metazoa > Arthropoda > Insecta > Diptera > Syrphidae > Dasysyrphus > Dasysyrphus tricinctus. The sequence continues at coordinate 16,271,450 of OY992534.1, forward strand.
CTCTTCGCATTGCAATTTAGTAAACTATACACATTTTAGCAAAACATTTGAAATGAAAAACATGCAACAAAAAATGTCAAAAAAAAGAACAAATCATAATTAGTTATGATAAAACAAAAATTAGGTTATATTTTGTTAGTATAACTTCGAATTATAAGTTACCTTTTACTTAGAAATTATAGCGTTTTCATCAATAAATTAACTAAATTAAACTTACCACAGATATGTTCTCTTTCTCTAATTGAGAAGCTTTCTTTGCTTTTTTTGATTGTTTCTTTCCGTTTGTCAAACTTGACGAAGAAGCTGAATTTTTCATTTTCACAGTTTTTGTTTTGACAACACCATTTTCAGGTGACATTTGTTCTACATCGCCATTTTGTTTTGTTGTAGAATCGACAATAGATTTTGATTGATCTATAATATTTTTCGATTCTAAGCTAAGATTGGTGGTATTAGTTGTGTTTTCAAAAACATCAGACGAAACATTTTCTACGGTTGTTGTTATACTGCTAGCTGAAGTTGTTGCTGATGCTGCTACTGCTACACTATTACTACTTATGACTTTTTTCGAGACTTTTGTCTTGGTAGTTTTGGCTTTTGTAGTTTTAACAGATTGCTGTTGTTGTTTTTGTTCACTGGTTATGATCATTTGGTTAGAGATTTGCTGCAATATTGTTTGAGGAGAAAAGAAATCACTGTTTAATAAAGTTTTTCAGATGTTTAAAAAATATAAATGCATTTCTCTCTTTATGTGGTGCTATATTTTTCTTAATAGACAATTATATTAATTTTTCAATTGTATTCACACTTTATAAATTTTAAAGGATAAAAGGAGGTAAAATTAGTTTACTCTTACCCCGGGCAAACTGGGTTTTGTAATGAGGAGATGTAGCCAAACACAAAAAGTAGGTACAAAATATTTTGGCCATCATCGATTAATCAAGTTTTTATAAGTTTTTTGACAAAATTTGATCCACCACAAGTTCTTGTATTATTTTCTATGAATATATTGATTGTATGACAAAAAGTATGTTTATCTTGTGTAGAATTACATAATCTATAATTTGAACCTTCACATTTTTTCAAAACAACTTATAGTTTTCGAGAAATTAAGAAAAAACTGAATTTTTGAACTTAAATTAAGTATTCACTTTTTGTTAGCACTATAAAAGACTAGTGGCCAATTCAATAAAAAAAAAACACTAAAATAGCTTTTATCTAAACTCATTCAACACTTTATTAGACATTTTAAACTTTTCAGTTTCCCTAATGTGGAAAATGGATACTTTAGGGATATTTTAATTTAACTGAGTTTGCTCACATCCCTGGATTTAAAAAAGGGGTTGTTTCCCTCGCGCATGCATAAAGGTAGAACTAGAATAGTCGGAAGCCAGCTTAAGTGGTCGTACGAAACCGAGCGAAAACAAGAAATTTATATGACGCGCACATAATTGCGAAGTGGAACTTTTCGTTTAGTTTTCGTTAACTTTTGCCGTCGGAAGTGAGAGCGCTCAACGACCGCTCTTTCGTAAGTGGGCGAATGCAAAATCAAAATGGTGGAAGCAAACTAACAAGAATTTGGCGCTTGGTGCAAAGTTTTCAACTTTTTTTTTTCTGTTTGATGAATGAATGAGAGAAGTCAAAACAATTTTCTTTTAATTAATTTATATCACATAGAATTTTAGTGGTTTTGCAAAATAAATAATTAAAATCTATCACTCTGCGCTGTGAATAAGTATAATGAGAAAATAAACATTGAATAAACAATTATTTATTTTTTGTTCACTTCCAACCACTTAAGTGCATTATGGGCCACTTGTGAAATTGACGTTTCGGGAAGCTACTTTTCGGTCGGTTTTGACATAAGCTTCCGACAGCTTCCGCCTATTCTAGTTCTACCTTAAGTGTATGAGAAAAAGTATTATGGATGAGGGACAATTATTATGACAGCAATATATCAGCTGTTGTTGACTAGAATGGCTTAACGAAAAAGACTTTTAAAATTTAGTGACACAAAAACGAGCTTTTATGACCAATTTTATAAACAAACACTAAAATTACTTTTATCTAAACTCCTTTTAAATTTTATCAAACATTTAAAATTTTCATTTTCATTTGCATTTGGTGAAACCAAAAAAGCATCATTTAGAGGCCAAATGGCTTTTTGAATAATAACAAGCCTTTCATGAAATTGTCTATAGGTCTTACTTGTAAATTGCAAATAAACAAATTGAATTGAATTGAAATTTACCCCCTCTAAAAAATTTTGCCGCCAAAACAAAGCTCTTCACCAAAATTCAGCTGTGTCGAACTTTTTTTCGAAGTGAAAATCCATTTTTTCTGGGCTACAAGCCAAACTTGCCCTCTAAAAGTACTTGAGAGTGTTAGAACGCCATATGGCCCTAGGCTCAATGATAGGAAAATCCCTATGCACACCTCCGCGTGGTAGAGGGCGGGTAACGCTAACGTGCAGGGGGACCAAATGGATGCCGGGATAAGCAGACAACCCAGCGTTGCTGGTCAGGGCACAAACTTGTCCTTGGGATGGTTAAAAGCCCCCTTAAGACGGATGAACTGCAGGTAGCGGTCAACGGCATGATAGTCTGGTGGCGGAGGAGCTTTTTTTTGGTAAAAAGCCAACGGCAGCAGCAGGTAGCGTCTGTAACCCATATTGGGCGGCTACAAAAGGCGTCTGTTTTCCCATAGTGGGCGGCCTCGAGCAGTTATGTGTTTGACCATACAAAAGGCGGGTGTGCCTGTCAAATCTGAGCTTATGTATGTTATGTATCATATCTCGGAAAACACCATGGTGGAAGGATATATGCAAATACATGAATTATGACAACAAATGGAAATGAGTCCCCAAGAGGTAATCCGCAAAACCGCACATCGGATTTGGGGGTGCGGCATCTTTCATGTACGAGCGTCAATCAAGACGCCATAATAATAAATGAATCGTTGACAAATAGAAGAAGAAGCGCAAATGTTACTTTTGGCTACCGCATACGTACGAAAATCGGAGCATGGAACGTTCGATCCTTGTACAGCGATGGTAGATACGAGCAGGTTGAGCGTGAAATGCTTCGCCTAAAGATCAGTATCCTGGGCATAAGCGAAACTAAGTGGAGAGGAAGAGCTGAATACAGGTCAGACACTGGACAGACGAGAATGCTGTATTCCGGGGAAGATGAAAGAGAGGGTGGCCAAAGACTGCATGGTGTCGGAATTATGTTGAACGAAGAAGCGAGGCGTAGTTTGATCTCCTGGGCGCCCATTTCTGCGAGATTAATGACAGCAAGATTTCGTTCAAAAATTCGTAACGTCACAATTATTCAGTGCTACGCCCCCACAAATGAAGCGACCGAGGAAGAAAAAACCGCGTTCTACACTCGTCTTAACTCGGTTTACAGTAGTGTTCCGAAAGCCGACATCATAGTCGTTATGGGAGACCTCAATGCCCAAGTCGGTTCAGACAATTATGGACTGGAACGCGTGATGGGAAGAAATGGCTTGGGGTCACGGAATGAAAATGGTGACTTGCTTGTCGACTTTTGTAACGCGAATCGTCTTGTGATAGGTGGGACTGTATTTAAGCATAAGACGTGCAACAAAATTACCTGGGTGCATCCGGATGGTCAAACCGAAAACCAAATTTCATTTATTTATTTCATCAAACAAAGTTACAATAGGTACTCTAGTGATTACTTGATACATTTTAATATAATACATTATACATAAGCAAAGTTATTTAAAATTAACAAAATATTTCTTTTAAATAAATATCTACTAAGATTGAAGTCAATCATATCAAAAACAGTATTTGTTTCTCTTAAACACCTAGATATAGGTTCATTGGCGGCATAAACAGTAGGCTGTCCCGTAAAATTTTTTTTTTGAGTATCTGAACGAAAGACCCCGCAAAAGTTGCGCATTGAATAGCATATAACGGGACAAAAAACCAAACAAAAATCGTAGGGTACTTTTGGGCCTCTACCGCCCGCTGAAATCTTTAAAAAAGCAGTTTTTTCCTTATTTTTATAAATTTTTTTTTTAAGATTATCATAACGAAAGACCCCGCAATATTTGTGTATTGAATAGCGTATTACGGAAAACAAAAAAAAAAAACAAAAAGAAATCGAATGGTACTTTTGGGCCTCTACCGCCCGCTGAAATTATTAAAAAAAGCTATTTTTTCTTATTTTTTAACATTTTAAATGTTTCTGAGAATTTATTATGTACATTTAATATGTAAGCTTTGCCTATTTCTTATAGATTTTATTGATTGCTGATATTTATAAAAATATAGATCTTGTGTCAACAATTTCTGAAGGTACCTACTTGGCTAGGTATTTTATCATTTTGAAATTGTTAAAGGGCTTCTTTATTTTTAATTCCTTTCCTTCCCAAGCATAAAAGAGTTTTGTTTGTCCTAACTAGAACTCGAATCGACTTGGACTCACTCAACCAAATAATAAACTCAATTGGCCTGTTTGTATGTTTGTATTGTCATTGGCCCTTAGTAATAGATCCGAGTCTAGCTAAATTCGACTTTAACAAAAACAGCCGTAGAAATAAAACACAAATTTCACTTCTAAATGCTTAGATTAGATATCATTTTAGACTTAGCTTGAGGTGCTTCTTAGCATTTAGTGGTGAAATTTGTGTTTTATTTCTACGGATGTCTTTGTCAAGGCAACTTTAGGCTAGATTCGGATCTATTACTCGGTGCCATTGTCTTTGTAACTTAGCAGTATTTTAAATTTTAAAGTGCCATGTGGTTTTTGTCTCATGGTATTGTTTCAGCAACTTAATCAGAAAAATTGTTTTATTTTTAAAGTCTAATCCTTTTATTCTTGTGTTAAGTTATTTGGTTTCTTTATATTATAAACAAAGTAAGTTCTTGATCTTATGTAATATCGTCTTTGTTTTGTGTCGTGTTTTGTTGTTGTAACTCTCTAAGAAGTTAAGTTGTGTTGTTTCTCTGAAAATATCTTAAACGTAGAATCAAAACGAGTTCTGGACCTCGTCGACAAGAAACATTATTTGTGTCCTTTTTCGGCCCCTTTAGTGAACTGAACAAAAATAAGTTACCAACAATAAAAGATGCAATCAAATATATTCTTTTCGTACAAAGTGATCTAATTCCAAGGTTTTTGTAATTGTGAGAACAGAAATCGAAAAGATATGGAAGAATGTGTCGATTCTAATTGTCTGTCATAGTTGAACACTACAAATAATGAAAATCCACTTTGATAAATACATGACACTTAAAAGATAGCCAAATTCGAAAAAAAAAATACAAGCTATCACAACAGATTGCAGGATTTTATTGCACTTTCACACACAAAATTGTTTGACATTGCATCTTGTAAGTGTGATTCCTATAATGACTGTCATTGTGTAAAGGATAAGAAAGGGCCTTCTAGTGAAAGATCATTTTTAGTGGACCAGAGAAATGACAGAAAAATGATTATCGTAGTGCATTAGGTAGTCAAAGAGCTGAATCTACTACGGTATCAATTTTTTCCGATACAGTGAATCGAAACGAAACGTTAGAGCAAGTCAATACAGTTCATCGAATTGAAGAAGTGCAGCCAGAGCTCTTTTTATCACAGCCCTCAACGTCAACATCATGAGTTAAGCGGAATTTACTATTTCTACCATCCGTAGCAAGAGTCTGTGATCTGCTGCAGCAGTTGCTTCAGCAGTACTCCAGGATGTTGGCATAATTAAAAACACTGATAATACTCTAGTTATTGATAAAAATAAAAAAACATCGAGCCTTTTCAAAATCTAGAGAAAGCCTATAATCAATGCGATAATGTTGTAATTCGCAGTATTTCTTTTGATGGGCGAAAAGATAAAACTCTTACTTCCGAAGAGAAAGATGGAAGATACTATCGGAAGGAGGTTCTTCAAGAACATATTTCCATTCTTGCCGAACCAGAATCCATTTTCTTAGGCCATATAACTCCTAAATCTGGTACAGGAAAGGAAATAAGTAACTCGATGCTAAATTTCTTATAAAAAAGGGATTTAATTTTAAAAAACTTCGCTTTTTCGCACATCCTGAAAACATTTTAGTGGCAATGCACTTTGATGAAAGGGTTTGTCAGAGAGCTTGCTCTAAAGCGAATTATAAAAGCGAGTCAAACCCATACATCAAACCGAATATTTAAGCCACCAAAAATGAAATTAAACGCTATGGAGTACATGTACATAATTTTTTGAAATGAATGTCAAATTACTCCACCACCTTGCCTCGCAGGATTGACTGATGGTGAACTTTCATTGCTGGTGCAAATAAGAAAACTGAAAATACCGGAATATCTTTGCCATACGCAAAATGTCGAAAGATGCATCAAATCTGTGACCGAAGCAAGCCAATGTGTTATTGGAGCAAAGTCGAGAGAAGGACTTATAAGGAATAGAATAGAATGACGAAGAACTTCAAGGGTCAATTTTCAATGTAAATATTTTCTTTTAATTTTTTGCAATGTTAATATATTTATTTATTTTTTAAGTCCTTTCTTGAACTTTTTTATATTTTTTTCAAGGTCACTAAAATATGTTTTTCTTAGCCTTAACTTTCATTTAATAAATCAATTCAATAAATTGAAATTAAATAATAAAATTAAAAAGTGGAAAAAAATATAGTTTTTTTTTACTTTCTTTCAAAATCTTTAAGCCTTGGTAGAGCCCCAAAAGTCGTGTTCAAATCAAAAAGTAAGTACATATTCAGAATCTACTTGTTATTACGCAACTTTTGATACCCCTTTCGATACAAAATTCGAGAATTTTTTTTTCTTCATACAACGACGGGACACGCTAATAAACAGTTCTGTGGTATGGAACATTAAAAAACAACTGGTTTCTAAGCATTCTCGAAGGAACATTGATCCCAATTAAGGCTAAAATATGAGAACAATCAATATGGTCTGTTAATATATCTCGAATGAACATAATCGCTGTGAACTTCCTTCGAACGCTTAGAGGCAAAATACCGAGTAATTTACACCTCGTTTCATAAGAAGGCATATCAATGTCCCAGTGAAGTCTTTTCACGACAACTCGCGTAAATCGTTTTTGGATTTTTTCGATTCTAAATGAATGAACTTCATACGAAGGATTCCAGATTACATTGCAGTACTCTAGGTTTGACCTAACAAAGGCAAAAAACAAACACTTTAAAGTATGTGGATCGGAGAACTCTTTAGAGTTACGCAATATGAAACCTAACATTGAATTGCCTTTAGAGACCAAAAAATCTATGTGTCTTAAAAAGTCAAGTTTATTGTCAAAAATCACACCAAGATCTTTTTTAAAGCTTATAATGGACAGTGCATTGAAATTTATTTTATAGGTGAAGTTAATTGGTGAGCGGTTGCGACAAAACGTCAAGCTTTGGCATTTAGAAATGTTTAAATTAAGGGAGTTAACTAAGCACCAATTCGATAGCTTATTAAGATCGTCCTGCAAAAGAAAGCAATCTTGTTCAGATTTAATGCAACGGAAGACTTTTAAATCATCCGCATACATTAAACACTTCGAATTTAAAAATATGTCAGGAATATCGTTTATAAAAAGCAAGAAGAGAAGGGGGCCGAGATGGCTACCCTGTGGGACGCCTGATGTAACACGCACTGGTGAAGAAATTATATTGTTGATACGAACGTACTGAATGCGATCTTTTAAGTATGAACTTATCCAATTTAAGAAATTTGAGTGAAAACCGAACTTATTTATTTTCTTTAGTAGAACATTGTGATTGACTCTGTCAAATGCTTTTGCAAAGTCCGTGTAGACAACGTCGTACTGAGAGCCTGCCTCGAGTCCATTCAAAACTAAGTTACAAAAAATTGTAAGATTTGTGGTAGTAGATCTACCAGATACGAAACCGTGTTGGTAGGGAGAAATTATATTTTTAAGAGATGGAATTAATCTATCATAGATCAACTTTTCAAAAATTTTAGGAATAGTCGAAATTTTACAAATTGGACGGTAGTTTGAAACCTCTTGCCTACTTCCCGATTTGTAAATGGGTGTAATTGTTGAACGCTTCCAAATATTAAGAAACTCGCCCTTTACCAGCGAACGATTAAAAATAATTTCTAAGGGAATAGCCAATTGTGACGCACACATTTGTAAGATGATTGGTGGGATTCCATCTACGTCTCGTCGGTTGTCAGACTTAAGCTTAGACAATGCTTGTTCGATTTCATAGGTAGAAAGACTTAATCTACCAATATTCAAAAGACTATCTGTAGAGTAAGCGATATCAGGATATGGTATAGTAGAAGAGCTATCTAAATAAATCGACTGGAAATGTTTAGCAAACAAGTTACAAACAACTGAGATATCAGAAGAAGAAATGCCATCGTGACGCATAAGGTTGGGAATTCCGTTTGATTGTTTTTTGCTGTTTATAAATCTCCAAAAAGATTTACTATTTGTCTTTAGGTTACTCTCGACAGAAAACAGATATTGATTGTATAGAAATTTATTTAAAGTATCGAATTCTTTTTGCAGAACTCTATATTGTTTATGCAATTCACGATCATTGTTAGACTTTCGAAACTGCTTATAAACCTTGTTTTTTTTATTATTAAGATTGATTATTCTTTTATTAAACCACACAGGTTTAAAGCCACCAATTGTTTTAATTTTAGGTATGTATAAGTCAAATTGATCATATCATGATTCAGCAGGGATGGAGGAAGTCTATGTGTGATGTCCGCAGTATAAGAAATGCCGATGTGGGAAGCGACCACCATTTGGTTCTGATGAGTCTCAAACTACGAACCGCTGCCGTACAAAAACCAGCGCAGGATGCAGCAAGGAGATCAAAATTCATTACGAATGCTTTAAATGACCCCAACATATGTCGAAACTATGTCACCACCCTTAACGACAGAGCCTCGTCATTAAACGGAATCCAGAATTCAACAATTGATGAGATGTGGGGTGAAATTAAAAGTGTTTTTATGGAGGCTGGATCCGAAACTGTACCCAAACGAACGAGACGTAGAGACTCTTGGATATCCCAAGACACCTGGGATAAAATCGAACTTCGCAAATCGTTGAAAATCCAAATAAATGCCGAAGCAGATGTTCAACGAAAGGCTGACTTGCGAAGAGAGTACCGCATTGCACATAAGATGGTCTACCGCTGTGTGAGACGTGACAAGAGGGTGAAGGTAGATGGACTCGCAGATAATGCGGAAATCGCTGCCAGAAGAGGAGATATCCGGGAATTGTACCAAATAGCCAAAGATGTTATCGGGAAAAAAAACAACACCAATCATCCTGTAATGGATGTGGATGGCACACTTTTGGTATCAATTGAGGATCGGCTTCGTAGATGGAAGGACCATTTTTGTGCCCTGCTAAATGAGGATTCAGTTGAGCAGAGTGCTGAAGTGCCCCAACTTAATGAGATGCGCAGGTCCTATAGGGGTATTGACATCGAACCCCCGTCAGAATCGGAAATCCAGACATCAATAAATCTCCTCAAAAACAACAAGGCGGCTGGACTGGACGGAATACCAGCTGAGTTCCTGAAAGCCGATCCCGTAACAGCGGCTAGTATTTTACATCCGTTGATACAAAGCATTTGGGAAAACGAAAGCTATCCCAGGGATTGGAAGGATGGTGTGATTGTTAAGTTGCCAAAGAAAGGTGACTTAAAGAATTGCAACAATTGGCGTGGTATCACCGTTTTGTCCGTTTTCCCAAAACTAATGGCAACCATCATTCTCGAGCGAATAAAGGATAGAATCGAGTCTACACTCAAGAGGCATCAAGCTGGCTTCCGCAGTGGTCGATCGTGCGTCGACCATATCAACACCCTGCGTATCGTCCTCGAGCAGTCGATGGAATCTCAATCACCGCTTTACCTCATGTTCGTGGATTTTGAGAAAGCCTTTGATCGAGTTAACCGAGAATGTATATGGAGATCGTTGCTTGGTAGAGGAATTCCACCAAAAATTGTTACCATTATAAAAGAGTCCTACAACAACGCAAGGTGTTTTGTTTTGCACAATGGGCAGCTATCCGACTCCTTCGTAGTGCAACAGGGTGTGAGACAAGGGGATGTTCTATCGCCAATTCTCTTCCTGCTGGCGATGGACGACGTATTGACGGCCAGTGTAGGTACAGCTGAGCGACAGGGCATTCAATGGAGACCGTTCGAAAGGCTCAGTCATTTAGACTATGCCGATGACATATGTCTACTGGCAAATAACATCAGTGGGCTGAACGGGATGTGCCAAACACTGCAAGTGAAGGGAGAGTCGAGTGGTCTAAGAATTAACAGCAAAAAGACAAAAATAATGCTCACAGGCCGCTCCACACAGCAGCGTATTATTCTACAGGAGACGCCAGTTGAAGTAGTCGAACAGTTCAACTACCTTGGCAGTATTGTCTCTGCAAACGGTGGTACGGATCTGGACGTTAAAAGTAGAATAAATAAAGCTCGTGCTGCCTTCGGTAATCTGTCCCCAATCTGGAAATCAAGTCAAATCTCCTTACGCACTAAGTTGAGATTCTTCGAATCCAATGTCAAATCCGTGCTGTTATATGCTTGTGAAACCTGGAAAGTCACGTCTATCATTTCGAAGAAATTGCAGGCTTTTGTGAATCGCTGTCTTCGCCACATCCTAAAGATTCGGTGGCCACAAATAATATCAAATGAGGAATTGTGGCGCAGGACAAGTCAAGAGCGGCTGGACGTCGACATAAAAAAGCGTAAATGGCGTTGGATTGGTCACACACTGAGGAAACCAAACGATTTGAATGGAATCCTCAGGGTGCACGGCTGGTTGGAAGACCAAGAACAACATGGAAATCAACTGTCTTAGCAGAAGCAGAATCCCAGAGAAAGACGTGGCCACAGCTAAAGTACCTTGCAGCAGACCGTGAAGGATGGAGACTTTTTGTTGACGCCCTATGCCCCAGCCGGGGTTACAGGACACGATGATGATACAAGCCAAACTACGAGTGTGTTTCTTCATTGTTATATCGAATTTGATAGTACTTTTCATCGAAGAAAACATTTGACCCAAATTTTGGGGAGTAAATCCTTCAGGAGTAAATAATGGGCTCCAACATAAAAAAAACATGTATTTGCCAAAATTTTCCATTATAGTAGGGGCGTAAGTGCATGATATGAGGGCATACCTGTCATTTTGACCTGATGGGATGAGCTTTTGTATGCTAATAGTTGATGTCTTCACTTTTCTTTTAAGAAGTGTTGCCAAGGTGGCAACACTTTCAGAAGAACAAGAAAAGTTTTGCCACTTAGCAATTTGTCCTATAAATAATTAAGAACCAGGTGTCGGACGATAACGCGAGAATTATTGTTGGATTCAGCACCCTTGAAACCATACGACCACGCTTTTGATTTTCTCCCTTCCCCCACCTTACTCGAAGGGGATAGAAAAAAGTCATTATGTTAAAGGGAAATTGCAAAGCTAATGTCAATAAAAGTAGTTTTTCGTATCGTCAAAAGAGGAACACACCTACACTGTACTTGTCATCTATCACTTTTTGACATTCCTTAAGCTAGAACTATAATGCTCAGAGGGGACTCAAGTGGTCGGAAGAAAACAAATTTCGTCAAATTTCGTTCAACTTTGCTTTCGGAAGTGAAACTTAAGTGGAATTGACATTTGTTGAAATAGGAATGCCAAAAATATATAGATGATAAGTACGGTATGAGCCTGATTACACGATTCTTCTTTTCAATCGCTGCGTGTTTCGTCTTTTTGAGAATAAGAACTTGGCACTTTTTTTAACATTTTTGTTTTTGTTGTGATTTCACTCCTTTTTACAAATATTTAATTTTGCGAGGTGAAAATCAAATCATATCAATCACAATTGGCACACAAAAAGTGAAATTAGAAACAATAGTGAATATCCACCCCTAAATTACAAATAATAAATTTATTTTTATTTTTATTAATTTGTTTATTAAATTATATCAAATTCTGTGTTTTTAAGTGAATAAATTGCAATGGGATGTTAAAAAAATATGAAGTTGTACTGCAGTTTGTTTTGACGTTTGAGTTTGAATGTAAATATCAGTGCTTCTCGAGTGGACTCTGATTTCAAATTGAGAAGCGAAATTCTCTTCTCAGAATCGTCAGAAGAGGATTTTGTGCCAATGGAATGATTTCAGAAGTCTTCTGGACGCTTCGGAATGCTTCTGGACGTCCAATGGAAAACGACAATAACTATTTTTATTTTGTTCTTATGTGTTTTGACAGTAAATTGCACGTTACCAAAAACACCTATGAAATGACAGTTCAGTACTCAAGTGTGTTTCATAATTAAATCTGATCATAATCTGCTCGGAGCTCTGCTCTGGTCGCTCGGCCTCTGCTCAGAGCTTTGCTCGGAGCCAAAAAGGAAAAACGCCAATAGCTTTAACAGATAAATTATTTATTGTTTTACTTGAAATTTAACAAAATGTAACTTCAAAACATAAATAATCTATTGTTTAACTTTGAGTTTTAATAGCAAATAGCTTCAAAACTTAAACAATTTCTATTTACTTTCTTTGCCATAAATGACAAACAATTGAGATCATTCACTCGCAATGACGTCACGAATCAGTTGCCTGAACTTTCAAGCATACCTTGATTTTCTTATACCATGGGTAGGTAGGTGCCTGCGCCGTGCCACACCCCTAAAGCTGAAAATTATAAATTTCTGACCTTAATCTTTGTATGCACGTCAAACCCTACCGCTCAATCAATATTCATCGTTCTACAACAATCGGAAGTGCTCTATTTAGTTTATAAGAATTTTTGAGAAAGTGGATGGATGCTTAAGAGTTGAAATTTGATGAGCCACCTGTGTTTGGTCAGCTCAGCAAATACTCCAAACTTGAAGTTTCTGACTTTATTGCTACTAAAGTTAGAGGGGGATGGAAAATCGCCTGAGTATGTTCCTGTAAAAAGGGTGCCCTTTGATGAACAAGAAAGTTCTGGTGATTGTACTAGGAGAAAGGAGATGTATCCTCCAACTTTAGATGGACAAACTTCTTGGTCAATCTACAAGGAACAGTTTGAGGCAGCCACTGCAACGAACGGCTGGGACGAGGAAGACAAATATATAGCTCTGACGCTTGCCCTCAGAGGAACTGCTGCTGAAATGCTGCAAATCATACCAGCTGGAACTGTAACAAGACCGGACATCACCAACGCCAGCGTCGATTGTCACCTAGAAGATCTGCATGTCAGCATTACGGAAGCAGAAACAGTAACAAAACCTTTCATTTAACAAAATTAAATTTTAAAAATAAAATAAAATAAACTTTTGCACTTCAAAATGAAGTTTAGTCTTATTACTTTTAAAATGAAACAACAAATTGACGTTTAATCAGAGACAAGTGAACAATATACAGCGGATATGTTTTGCGTGTCTTGTTTGCGGTTCATGTTATTGCTGTTGTTAATGAAGAGTGTCCACTGGCAAGTAGAAATCCACCCCGAAGTTCGAGAAAGGACGGCTTTCTCAACTGGTAATGGTCTGTGACAATTTTAAGTAATGCCTTTCGGACTATGCAACACGTTGCCTTTAACAAGGATATACATACTTGGAAATCTTGCCTTGTCTATTTGGCCTATGTCATCGTTTATGTAGTAAAACATTTGATGAGCATTGTGGAAACCTTAAGGCCGTGTTCCAGAGGCTTCAAGAAGTAAACTTGCAACTAAATCCAGACAAGTGTGAATTTTTCAAGTCTGAAGTAAATTATTTGGGACTCATCATTTCTTCCCATGGAGGGAAAACTTATCCTGAGAAAGTAGACGCCGTAAAGAATTGGCCAACTCCACAGGATAAACATCAACTCCGGAGCTATCTTGGGTTAGCCACGTACTGTTGTCGTTTTGTCAAGAGTTTGGCTGGGATCGCGAAAACCTTGCATCAACTAACCGAAAAAGCAAACCATTCATATCGTCAAGCGAGTGCGAGAGAAGCTCTCAGTAACTCAAGCAGCACCTATGCAATACACCAGGAAAACCTTTCATCATCGACGCTAAGTATCGTGGGAATTGTACCCGTACTGTCGCAAGTTCATGAAAGAGAGCAAAAAGTTTTTGCCTATTACAGCAAGGTACTCTCAAGGCCAGAAAGAAACTGCTATGAGACCAGAAGAGAACTTCTAGATCTAAAATCGGTTACAAAACACTTCCATATGTACATCTATGGACAGAAGTTTCTTCTTTCAACAGATAATGGTGCACTTGGGTTTTTTAATTTCAAAAATCCAGAATGTCAATTGGCAAGGTGGATCGAGAGATTGCAGACATACGACTACCAGATCCAACATCGAATAGGAAGGTTGCCCTCAAACGCAGATGCCTTATCTCGGAGACCATGCAAACCGGACTGCAAGCACTGCACACGACAAGAAGAGAAGGAGGTTGGTGCATCTAAAGTTGGAGATGTATCCTCCAACTTTAGATGGACAAACTTCTTGGTCAATCTACAAGGAACAGTTTGAGGCAGCCACTGCAACGAACGGCTGGGACGAGGAAGACAAATATATAGCTCTGACGCTTGCCCTCAGAGGAACTGCTGCTGAAATGCTGCAAATCATACCAGCTGGAACTGTAACAAGACCGGACATCACCAACGCCAGCGTCGATTGTCACCTAGAAGATCTGCATGTCAGCATTACGGAAGCAGAAACAGTAACAAAACCTTTCATTTAACAAAATTAAATTTTAAAAATAAAATAAAATAAACTTTTGCACTTCAAAATGAAGTTTAGTCTTATTACTTTTAAAATGAAACAACAAATTGACGTTTAATCAGAGACAAGTGAACAATATACAGCGGATATGTTTTGCGTGTCTTGTTTGCGGTTCATGTTATTGCTGTTGTTAATGAAGAGTGTCCACTGGCAAGTAGAAATCCACCCCGAAGTTCGAGAAAGGACGGCTTTCTCAACTGGTAATGGTCTGTGACAATTTTAAGTAATGCCTTTCGGACTATGCAACACGTTGCCTTTAACAAGGATATACATACTTGGAAATCTTGCCTTGTCTATTTGGCCTATGTCATCGTTTATGTAGTAAAACATTTGATGAGCATTGTGGAAACCTTAAGGCCGTGTTCCAGAGGCTTCAAGAAGTAAACTTGCAACTAAATCCAGACAAGTGTGAATTTTTCAAGTCTGAAGTAAATTATTTGGGACTCATCATTTCTTCCCATGGAGGGAAAACTTATCCTGAGAAAGTAGACGCCGTAAAGAATTGGCCAACTCCACAGGATAAACATCAACTCCGGAGCTATCTTGGGTTAGCCACGTACTGTTGTCGTTTTGTCAAGAGTTTGGCTGGGATCGCGAAAACCTTGCATCAACTAACCGAAAAAGCAAACCATTCATATCGTCAAGCGAGTGCGAGAGAAGCTCTCAGTAACTCAAGCAGCACCTATGCAATACACCAGGAAAACCTTTCATCATCGACGCTAAGTATCGTGGGAATTGTACCCGTACTGTCGCAAGTTCATGAAAGAGAGCAAAAAGTTTTTGCCTATTACAGCAAGGTACTCTCAAGGCCAGAAAGAAACTGCTATGAGACCAGAAGAGAACTTCTAGATCTAAAATCGGTTACAAAACACTTCCATATGTACATCTATGGACAGAAGTTTCTTCTTTCAACAGATAATGGTGCACTTGGGTTTTTTAATTTCAAAAATCCAGAATGTCAATTGGCAAGGTGGATCGAGAGATTGCAGACATACGACTACCAGATCCAACATCGAATAGGAAGGTTGCCCTCAAACGCAGATGCCTTATCTCGGAGACCATGCAAACCGGACTGCAAGCACTGCACACGACAAGAAGAGAAGGAGGTTGGTGCCATCCAGCGATTAAGAGCAGATCCCGATTACAATTGGAGTAACGAAGATTTGAGGACTGTCCAACAAGAAGACTCTGATATTGAACCCATTTTTGCATGGAAGAGAAACCAGAATGGGGTAACATCTCCGATAGAAGTCCAAGTCTTAAGGCGTATTGGGCACAATGGAAATCGCTTCATGTACAAGAAGGTGTACTAGGGCGTAATCTGATTGTCTTCAATTGGGTGAGCAGATTTGATGTATCTATGGAACTTCATTCAGATCATGGAAGTAACCTCGTGTCCAGGTTCTTTCAGGAAGTTTGTACGCTACTTGGCATTAAAGAGGAAGACATCATGGTTTTGGATCTTTGGCACCTCATAATATTGGACTAATTGGTCAAAACAGGTCAACTAATGCAAGAAATTGGTCAGCCCTTCATAACTTGTTATTCAAGGCTTAAAGTTCTTTAAGTTCACGCTCAATTTTTGACCATTCGAAGATTTTTAGAGCCTGATAAAAGGTTAACTTTTTTCAGTAATTTGTTAGCAATAGATTTTTTTCTGAGAATTTTTAAAGTTCGTTTCAAGGTCACAAAAAAATCTTTTGGCACCTCATTTGAGTCAAGAATAAAAGAATGCAATTTGAAAGGCCACTTCACTGTCATAAAAGGTCAGCTATTTTCAGTAGTTCGTCACCCATATATTTTTTTATGAATTTTTAATGAATTTAAAACAATAAATTCAAGGGAATTTGTAAAAAAAAGTAGACCTCTGAAAGATCTATAGATTTATATAAAAGGTCAGCTAATTACAGTAATTCTTATGTGTTTTGACAGTAAATTGCACGTTACCAAAAACACCTATGAAATGACAGTTCAGTACTCAAGTGTGTTTCATAATTAAATCTGATCATAATCTGCTCGGAGCTCTGCTCTGGTCGCTCGGCCTCTGCTCAGAGCTTTGCTCGGAGCCAAAAAGGAAAAACGCCAATAGCTTTAACAGATAAATTATTTATTGCTTTACTTGAAATTTAACAAAATGTAGCTTCAAAACATAAATAATCTATTGTTTAACTTTGAGTTTTAATAGCAAATAGCTTCAAAACTTAAACAATTTCTATTTACTTTCTTTGCCATAAATGACAAACAATTGAGATCATTCACTCGCAATGACGTCACAAATCAGTTGCCTGAACTTTCAAGCATACCTTGTTTTTCTTATACCATGGGTAGGTAGGTGCCTGTGCCGTGCCACACCCCTTAAGCTGAAAATTATAAATTTCTGACCTTAATCTTTGTATGCACGTCAAACCCTACCGCTCAATCAATATTCATCGTTCTACAACAATCGGAAGTGCTCTATTTAGTTTATAAGAATTTTTGAGAAAGTGGATGGATGCTTAAGAGTTGAAATTTGATGCGCCACCTGTGTTTGGTCAGCTCAGCAAATACTCCAAACTTGAAGTTTCTGACTTTATTGCTACTTAAGTTAGAGGGGGATGGAAAATCGCCTGAGTATGTTCCTGTAAAAAGGGTGCCCTTTGATGAACAAGAAAGTTCTGGTGATTGTACTAGGAGAAAGGAGATGTATCCTCCAACTTTAGATGGACAAACTTCTTGGTCAATCTACAAGGAACAGTTTGAGGCAGCCACTGCAACGAACGGCTGGGACGAGGAAGACAAATATATAGCTCTGACGCTTGCCCTCAGAGGAACTGCTGCTGAACTGCTGCAAATCATACCAGCTGGAACTGTAACAAGACCGGACATCACCAACGCCAGCGTCGATTGTCACCTAGAAGATCTGCATGTCAGCATTACGGAAGCAGAAACAGTAACAAAACCTTTCATTTAACAAAATTAAATTTTAAAAATAAAATAAAATAAACTTTTGCACTTCAAAATGAAGTTTAGTCTTATTACTTTTAAAATGAAACAACAAATTGACGTTTAATCAGAGACAAGTGAACAATATACAGCGGATATGTTTTGCGTGTCTTGTTTGCGGTTCATGTTATTGCTGTTGTTAATGAAGAGTGTCCACTGGCAAGTAGAAATCCACCCCGAAGTTCGAGAAAGGACGGCTTTCTCAACTGGTAATGGTCTGTGACAATTTTAAGTAATGCCTTTCGGACTATGCCACACGTTGCCTTTAACAAGGATATACATACTTGGAAATCTTGCCTTGTCTATTTGGCCTATGTCATCGTTTATGTAGTAAAACATTTGATGAGCATTGTGGAAACCTTAAGGCCGTGTTCCAGAGGCTTCAAGAAGTAAACTTGCAACTAAATCCAGACAAGTGTGAATTTTTCAAGTCTGAAGTAAATTATTTGGGACTCATCATTTCTTCCCATGGAGGGAAAACTTATCCTGAGAAAGTAGACGCCGTAAAGAATTGGCCAACTCCACAGGATAAACATCAACTCCGGAGCTATCTTGGGTTAGCCACGTACTGTCGTCGTTTTGTCAAGAGTTTGGCTGGGATCGCGAAAACCTTGCATCAACTAACCGAAAAAGCAAACCATTCATATCGTCAAGCGAGTGCGAGAGAAGCTCTCAGTAACTCAAGCAGCACCTATGCAATACACCAGGAAAACCTTTCATCATCGATGCTAAGTATCGTGGGAATTGTACCCGTACTGTCGCAAGTTCATGAAAGAGAGCAAAAAGTTTTTGCCTATTACAGCAAGGTACTCTCAAGGCCAGAAAGAAACTGCTATGAGACCAGAAGAGAACTTCTAGATCTAAAATCGGTTACAAAACACTTCCATATGTACATCTATGGACAGAAGTTTCTTCTTTCAACAGATAATGGTGCACTTGGGTTTTTTAACTTCAAAAATCCAGAATGTCAATTGGCAAGGTGGATCGAGAGATTGCAGACATACGACTACCAGATCCAACATCGAATAGGAAGGTTGCCCTCAAACGCAGATGCCTTATCTCGGAGACCATGCAAACCGGACTGCAAGCACTGCACACGACAAGAAGAGAAGGAGGTTGGTGCCATCCAGCGATTAAGAGCAGATCCCGATTACGATTGGAGTAACGAAGATTTGAGGACTGTCCAACAAGAAGACTCTGATATTGAACCCATTTTTGCATGGAAGAGAAACCAGAATGGGGTAACATCTCCGATAGAAGTCCAAGTCTTAAGGCGTATTGGGCACAATGGAAATCGCTTCATGTACAAGAAGGTGTACTAGGGCGTAATCTGATTGTCTTCAATTGGGTGAGCAGATTTGATGTATCTATGGAACTTCATTCAGATCATGGAAGTAACCTCGTGTCCAGGTTCTTTCAGGAAGTTTGTACGCTCCTTGGCATTAAAGAAGAAGACATCATGGCTTTGGATCTTTGGCACCTCATAATATTGGACTAATTGGTCAAAACAGGTCAACTAATCCAAGAAATTGGTCAGCCCTTCATAACTTGTTATTCAAGGCTTAAAGTTCTTTAAGTTCACGCTCAATTTTTGACCATTCGAAGATTCCTAGAGCCTGATAAAAGGCTAACTTTTTTCAGTAATTTGTTAGCAATAGATTTTTTTCTGAGAATTTTTAAAGTTCGTTTCAAGGTCACAAAAAAATCTTTTGGCACCTCATTTGAGTCAAGAATAAAAGAATGCAATTTGAAAGGCCACTTCACTGTCATAAAAGGTCAGCTATTTTCAGTAATTCGTCACCCATATATTTTTTTATGAATTTTTAATGAATTTAAAACAATAAATTCAAGGAAATTTGTAAAAAAAAGTATACCTCTGAAAGATCTATAGATTTATATAAAAGGTCAGCTAATTACAGTAATTGGTCAACTATAGATTTTTTAATGAATTTTTAAATTCTTGTTCAAGTCATAGCGATGTTTGGCACCTCATTTATTAAAATATTTGTTTTCAAGGTCACGAACGATTTTTGGCACCTCATTTGGGTAATTTTACAAAAAAAATATACGATTTGATAGGTAGATCATCATAAAAGGTCAGTTAGTTTCAGTAATTGGTCAGCCATAGATTTTTTTATGAATTTTTTTCCTTATTCCAAAAATCGTTCGTAATCTTGAAATAATTTAAAAATCGTTAAAAAAATCAATAGCTGACCAATTACTGAAACTAGCTGACCTTTTATATAGATCTATAGATCTTTATAGATCTTTGGCACATTTCCCATACATGATGTGTCAAAACTCGCTTTGACTTGAATTTTTGTTTTAAATTCATTAAAGATTCATTAAAAAAAATATATAAAAATATGGGTCACCAATTACAGAAAACAGCTGGCCTTTTATGACCGCGAAGTGGCTTTTCAAAAAAATGGCATTCATATTTTTACATGACCCAAATGAGGTGCCAAAAGTTTATTTTGTGACCTTGAAATGAACTCTAAAAATTCATAGACAAAAATCAATGGTATAATTTTCTTGTAAATTTTTCACAAATGACATGTCAAAAATCACGCGTGACCTTGAAAAACTTTAAGCCTCGATTAGAAGTTATCAAGGGCTGACCAATTTCTAGGACTAGTTTACCTTTCTGACCATTACTGGCCAATTAGATGGCATCTTCTAGTTTCAAATTTGTGTCTACTAGAATCAAAAGCAACGTATTCCACTTTTCAAAAAAAATGAGTTAATAATGCAGTTTTACTCTATTTATTAAATGCTATCTTTGGCTGTATTCAAAAGTTTCAAAAGTCTACTTATTCCAGAGATATTTTAATTTCAATATAAGGGCTTGAATCAGAAGCAACGTATTCCTTCGACCTTTTTGAATCAAAACAACTCTATTCCACTTTAAAATTAAAGCCGTGGCATTCCAATGTCAATTTCATTCTTTTTGTCAGTTTGAATCAAAACGAATGTATTCCAAATTTGGTGCAAAAACAGAAAATCGCCAATAATACCCACATACAACCCTAGAGGTGGTGCTTATAAGGGCAGATTATTGAAAACAGCCGATGTATTATATTTTTCAAATGGTTTCTATAAAGTTGAAAACTAAGCTTGAGCCAAATAATGTCCCTTTATTTTCAAAAATAATCTATTCTGAAAAGAGAATTTCAAAAACGCATCTATTCCACATACCTACTGACTTTCAAAACAACACTATTCCAAAATGAATTGTTAAATAGTTTCAAGACTTATCGGGCACCAATGAAAACCGGTACGCATAATGGATTTATGATCTAGGAAAAACCATAAAAGTTAAATAGATTCAAGATTGCGTGGTTTTATAATCCCCACCGTGTCGGAAGGGACTTTCACCAAAACTTCAACAAAATTTGGAAGGCCTTATACTGTTGTAACACAAATAAACGATGTTGTCTACCGCATTCAAAGAAGACTTAGAGACAAGCTAAAAGTAGTTCTCAGCGACCGTTTACACCGTTATAACGGTAACAGAAGTTATAGATTTGCTCGGGACGATCAATCCTAAGAGCAGGACAGTGTTACGACTTTCACATTTGAACTATAGCGACTTTCAAATTTACTATATGGACTCTCGAATGAAGAAGCGTCATCTACCGGATTATACCTGACTCAACCAACCTGCGGAGAGCTTTCGTGAACTTGCAAAATGTCATAATAAAAGCTTTAGAAAGGGAAATTATCGGAAATTTTCTCTACGGAAAACTCTAAAAGCGGATACCAGAACATCCAAGCTATATGCAGAGCTTGTCAAACAAGTATAAAATGCACATGTTTGACCAGGAGTGGACACAGTTTGTTTTTAAACGTGAATGAATAAGTTGGTTGTAATAAAAGTGAAAAGTCATCATCATCGTGTCCTGTAACCCCGGCTGGGGCATAGGGCGTCAACAAAACGTCTCCATCCTTCACGGTCTGCTGCAAGGTACTTAAGCTGTGGCCACGTCTTTCTCTGGGATTCTGCTTCCGCTAAGACAGTTGATTTCCATGTTGTTCTTGGTCTTCCAATCCGCCGTGCACCCTGAGGATTCCATTCAAAGGACTGCTTTGCAATTTCATCGTTTGGTTTCCTCAGTGTGTGACCAATCCAACGCCATTTACGCTTTCTTATGTCGACGTCCAGCCGCTCTTGACTTGTCCTGCGCCACAATTCCTCATTTGATATTATTTGTGGCCAGCGAATCTTTAGGATGTGGCGAAGACAGCGATTCACAAAAGCCTGCAATTTCTTCGAAATGGTAGACGTGACTTTCCAGGTTTCACAAGCATATAACAGCACGGATTTGACATTGGATTCGAAGAATCTCAACTAATGCTATGTTTCCACCAAAGGTTTATCTCAGAGAAGATTTAATAAATCTTTTTGGTGTTTCCACCGCACAAAAAGATTTAAAAAAGATTAAATTTGACAGCACCTTCAAAAATGCAAATGGCGTTCCAATTTTTCTTATGAAGTGCAAATGAGACAGAATGTTTGATTCGTGTGAACCATTGAAGAACTGAATGCGATTCTCGAATGAATCGTTCAGCACCATTTAAGAAAAGGTTAGTTCGATTTGTAAATCTATTTGTCCTAGGAAGATTTAACAAGATTAATTTCTAATCTTCAAGATTTACGAAATAAATTTGTATGGTAAATCTCCGAGACTTGAAGGAGATTTGAGGTAAATCTTATTAAATCTCAGATTAGCGTCAGGTGGAAATGTAGCATTAGTGCGTAAGGAGATTTGACTGGATTTCCAAATTGGGGACAGAGTACCGAAGGCAGCACGAGCTTTATTTATTCTACTTTTAACGTCCAGATCCGTACCACCGTTTGCAGAAACAATACTGCCAAGGTAGTTAAATTGTTCCACTACTTCAACTGGCGTCTCCTGTAAAATAATACGCTGCTGTGTGGAGCGGCCTGTGAGCATTATTTTTGTCTTTTTGCTGTTAATTCTTAGACCACTCGACTCTCCCTTCACTTGCAGTGTTTGGCACATCCCGTTCAGCCCACTGATGTTATTTGCCAGTAGACATATGTCATCGGCATAGTCTAAATGACTGAGCCTTTCGAACGGTCTCCATTGAATGCCCTGTCGCTCAGCTGTACCAACACTGGCCGTCAATACGTCGTCCATCGCCAGCAGGAAGAGAATTGGCGATAGAACATCCCCTTGTCTCACACCCTGTTGCACTACAAAGGAGTCGGATTTCGGATAGCTGCCCATTGTGCAAAACAAAACACCTTGCGTTGTTGTAGGACTCTTTAATAATGGCAACAATTTTTGGTGGAATTCCTCTACCAAGCAACGATCTCCATATACATTCTCGGTTAACTCGATCAAAGGCCTTTTCAAAATCCACGAACATGAGGTAAAGCGGTGATTGATATTCCATCGACTGCTCGAGGACGATACGCAGGGTGTTGATATGGTCGACACACGATCGACCACTGCGGAAGCCAGCTTGATGCCTCTTGAGTGTAGACTCGATTCTATCCTTTATTCGCTCGAGTATGATTGTTGCCATTAGTTTTGGGAAAACGGACAAAACGGTGATACCACGCCAATTGTTGCAATTCTTTAAGTCACCTTTCTTTGGCAACTTAACAATCACACCATCCTTCCAGTCCCTGGGATAGCTTTCGTTTTCCCAAATGTTTTGTATCAGCGGATGTAAAATACTAACCGCTGCTATGGGATCGGCTTTCAGGAATTCAGCTGGTATTCCGTCCAGTCCAGCTGCCTTGTTGTTTTTGAGGAGATTTATTGATGTACGAATTGCCGATTCTGACGGGGGTTCGATGTCAATTCCCCTATAGGACCTGCGCATCTCGTTTAGTTGGGGCACTTCAACACTCTGCTCAACTGAATCCTCATTTAGCAGGGCACAAAAATGGTCCTTCCATCTACGAAGCCGATCCTCAATTGATACCAAAAGTGTGCCATCCACATCCATTACAGGATGATTGGTGTTGCTTTTTTTCCCGATAACATCTTTGGCTATTTGGTACAATTCCCGGATATCTCCTCTTCTGGCAGCGCTTTCCGCATTATCTGCGAGTCCATCCAACCTCACCCTCTTGTCACGTCTCACACAGCGGTAGACCATCTTATGTGCAATGCGGTACTCTCTTCGCAAGTCAGCCTTTCGTTGAACATCAGCTTCGGCATTTATTTGGATTTTCAACGATTTGCGAAGTTCGAAAAGTGAAAAGTAAAGTTGGTGAATTAATTTCAGTGGTGAACAACAAATTGTTTTGTACTAAGAAAAGTGTTTTATTTTGTGAAATAAATAAGTGGAGAACATAAACGAACCTGAGAAAACGTAACAATATGAAAATATTTATGTTCTAAAACCGTGCCGTGAAAGAACGCAGAGGAAAATAACGCTGAATTTCGAAACTCGGCTTTATTTTGCTTTACTCGAGTGAAATTACGCTCGTCCTTATTTCGCTTTGACAAAGTGAAATAAAGTTGAACCTTAGCTGATAACTATAGCCGAACCACATAAATTCAAGAATTTGGCTTTAGGTATTTCACTATGAAAAAGTCGAATTTTCGCTATTCATTCATAAATAATGACTATATACCAACTGTACTTCTAAACTCCAGTTTTTCAAAACAAAAATCTGGTTAAATTCTATCGAACTCACCAAATTTGAAGGGCTACCTAAGCTTTCACTATGCAATTCGAATGGTCTTCCACTGAAAAACAGGGCCTAAGAAAAGCAAGTGGAGTTTCCCATTAAGAAAGTTTGCTGACAAGAGTAGAGTTCTTCAGTAGCTTGCTTGCAAGAGATTTAAGTAACCTCTTCTTAAATTTTCAAAAACCAAACTACCGCTTTCAAAAACCAAACAAACCGCAAAACCTTGTTTAAAATAATTTTAAGAAGAAGTAACCTTTATTTTTCGGTGGTTTGGTTTTTGAAAATGTTTAAGAAGAAGTAACTTAAATTTCGCGTGAAACTTACTTCTTCCTAAGATTTTCAAAAACCAAGGTACCTAACCTACTGCAAAATGTATGCTACTTCTTTTTAAAATTATTCACAACCATTAACCATATCACCTTCTTAATAATCAAAAACGATCAAGATTTAGTAGTTATCTCAACCACCGACGAAGAGAACATTCCCTTCTACGCTGACCCAAGGTCAGCTCACTACCGTGGCTGAAAGCCTCACCATCCCCCCAACCAATTACAACAATGACAACCGGACCTGAACAATCCGAGAAATAAAGCAGCCAATAGATTAAGAAAAGAAATAAACATAAATGACAATTAAATATAAATTTTGAAAAAAAAATCTCAATGTAAACAGTTAGGCCCCCTATTGTGCCAACATATTTTATGTAATAATCAATGTATACTTTAAGATAACTAACATTAAGCAAATTGTAAATATTAATCGTTCAATAAAAAATCTTGTAAATCTTAATCTTGTAAGATTTAGTAGTGACAATTTGTGTTTCTTTTTTTATGTTATGAAGTGGTGGCATAATGCGTCTTGGTATGAATAGATGTGAGCTCCAAATGGCTTAATTGAGCGGAACAAAGTGGGTTCCAACCTGCGATTTAGGGAAAAACCTCATAGTACGGGGTAGTTAGACTTTTGCTGGGAAATAATTCAAACATGCAGTTTGACTCCGTTTTTTAACAAAATGCAGTACAATTTTAATAAAGTACTTATCGAAAAAACTTACAAGAAGTTTTTAGTAGGAAATTAAATGTTCTACAAGTTTGTTCTACAACTTTTTGTCTGGCATAAATAAAAAGTGAGTTACTTGCGAAGATATAAAAAACGTTAAAAACAAAATGGTGGCTAAATGACTTTATGGGCAGTTGTGAAGAATGATGTTTTCGGCTCGAGTACTAATTTACTTTCGTACCTCGAGGTTTCTATTTACCAGCAGAAGTCAAGTAGTTAAAAATATATGATTCTATACAGTTCTCTACTACTAATATGCGCTACAGGGCGAGAACCGAGCTATATAACAAAACTGTTAAGGCAAAAAATATAGATAATTGAAGGGACTATAACTTTTATTTCGATTTTTTTTTTTTAGAGCAAAAAAATAAGATATGATGAATACACGAAAATCAACCCCTCCTTTTTTTTAAGAAAATGCAGTATAACTTTTTAAAAACAGCACTTATCGAGAAAAGTTACCTAAAATATTTTGTAGACAGTTAAATTTTCTACAAGTTTGTCTCACAATTTTTTTTCGTAGCGTCAAAAATGTGTGAGTTACGTCTGATAACAAAAAAAAGCCGTTAAAAACAAAATGGCGGCCAAATGACTCTAGGTGCAACTGTGAAAAATGTGGTTTTCGGCTCGTGTACTAATACCCTTTCAAATATCAAAGTCAAACTGCATGTTTGAATTATTTCTCAGAGCTCCATATAATGAAATCTAATTACCATGTACTATCTGAGTGGTATCAATCAATCAATTTCGTATGTATTTGCACCCGCTTAATTGATAAGTATCATCCGTTTTATGATCAGAGTTAAGGGAAAGTTTTAAATCTTTCATAATACAGTACATAACGCTTATAAGAAACCCAAAAATTGCATGATACTTGCTCCTTATAACCGAGTTTTTCTTATATCCTTAGAACGGATATAAGAAATAAGTTTCTTATACGGATATAAGAAACAAAAAAGAACAAAAACACAACGAATAACAAATTCAGTGTCAAAATGAAGACTGAACTGAACTTATCTTCAAATGTCAAATTGCATCATAAATAACATTTTGATAGTTTGCTTTGAATTTTTCTGTGCATGTTTTATGAGTTTCTTGAGTTTTTTGCAGGTTTCTAAAAATAAAACCAACTTTACATGCAAAAAAGAAAATTCGTGTTTGAGAAATATTTCTTTTATCAGTGTTTTTCTTTCTTATAAACACACAATTCAGCATTAAAATATATGGGAAAGTCCACCATGCTTTTGTTCAAGTTTCTTCTAAGCGAGGTTTTTTTATAAGCGTGTTTCTTATAAGCGATAAATACTGTAGTGGGATAATTGTTTCAAATACCTAGGTGAAAAAACTACAAAGTAGATAAATAACGATTGCTCAAAGAAGAAAAAGCAGATTCGAAAAATAGAATTTTCAGATTCCGTTAAGAGTTTTGTGAAGAAAAATCGTCTATATTGAGCGAGTTACATTTAATGAGAAATTATCTTATTTCTTAAGCTAAGTATACAGTTATTTTGAGTAAAAAATTCTTCAAGTTGAGAAAAAAAAATATTTTCGACAAAGAAAAAATGCCCGTTGTTTAAATTTTTTTTTATTCAGTCGTCAGTATACAGTTTAAAAAAAAAGACTGAGACTGATCTAGGAAAAAGCAAACACAAATGCCAAACCCTTAATATGGGCTTCTACACTGCGTAAGTAATAACCCTTTGCGAAGTGTTTCAGTGAATTATAATGAATATGGCAGTAGGTTTAAGAGAGCATAGTAACAAAGTGTCAGCTAACTTGTGGCATTAAATTAAATTTTAAATAAGCAAGTAACTGGTAAATACAATAAAATTGGGCATGGAGGTAGGTGAATTTACTAAAAATTGCAAATTGTAAACTTTCCAAGTACCTTCTGTAACGACTTATATTGTATCTTTTGAAATATTGCGAATCATAAAGTATATGGTCTTCCAACATAACTACTACTCGTGAAATGGCCAGGTATAAAATTGAATCGACAAGTTTTTTGTGAGATATTAACGAACTGTTTGTGTATGTCGAATCTTAAGCTGGCCATACACGACCGAGCCAACGAGCCAAATGGCCCGGCCGGCACCGATCCAAGATCGGTCGTGTGTGGGATGGATCGGCCGCCGATCCATTTGGATTTTTAGCCAATCTGAAATCCAACCGAGCCAAATGGATCGAATGGTTAGGTCGTGTACGGCCGCCTTAGGCTTATGATTTAATCCAGTACCTACGTTCTGTAACTCTCACATCGATAAAATCAGTCGAGAAACGTTGAAAAATGGAACAAAACTCATGCATTTTGTTTCAGTTTTCATCGTTTCTCGACCAGTTTTTTCGATGCGAGAGTTACAGAACGTAGGCACAGGTCTTTCTCTGGATGTCTACTTCTGTTAGGACTGTTGATTTCCATGTTGTTCTTGGTCTCCCAATCCACTGTGGACTCTGAGGATTCCATTCAAAGGACTGACACTATCTCACAAAGTATTAGCACATGTCAGAATAAAGTGGGAAAGAGTTTCATACGACCGCCAAATTTTTGTGATGTAAATGATTTCCATATTTTGCTTCCACACATCCATCCAAACAAATCAGTTTCACCATTACCTCAAACCCCCACCCTATAGATATTGAGTATATATGAGGAAAAAACGCAGTAGAATGGAATATACAGCAGCGCAGTATATATCTATAACAAAATTCAGCAAAAATAATCAAACGCATACATTTTACTAACGAAAAAAAAGGAGAAACTGGAGACTCTACAATGACTTCAAAAACAAACTCCACAAAAATATTATAGTTAGCGATAACAAAAAAAACCTAAACAAAAGCTTTATAAACTAAATTAAAGAAAATCACATATGTTTGGAGAATTCATATATGTATAGGTACACAAATATTTTGGCTTATCTTTCTTTTATATTCGCCATTTATGCATTTAAATTTATTTATTATTAAAGTCAATAATTCCTGGTGAGTCTGAGGACGACGAACAATCTTCTTTGGGGTCTGTTAGATCCTTAGATCTTTGGCTAACTTTGGATAATCCGTACAACTTGCCACCTTACGAACACAGAATCAAGCTTTTGCAACTTCAAACCTTATATGAAAGGCGTGTTAATAATGATTTAATATTTTTCCACCAACTTATCAGAGATGAAATTGATGCACCTGACTTGTTAGCCTGTATAGGCATTAACTACCGCGGAGGATCCCACCACCTACGAAGATTTGAACTTTTTCACGTTCCTTTTCATAGAACCAATTATGGTATAAAATAAAATAACTCTTTTACTAAAACAATAGGTAGGAATAAGGTACCTACCTATAACAAGTATGTGTATTTTCCTTTTCTCTAAAATGTAAACAATTGTTAGCACTGATCGTTCTTAAATTCTCAAATTGTAACATCGTGTAATTTGTGCTCATAGTTAGTTCAAGTTTATAGAAACTTAATTTTCAAATGATATGTATTTATTTTCAATGAATTAAATGCAATACATAGTTTTTTCTTGATTATTCATTCTAAACTAATTTTGATTTTTTTCCGACTTTGCCGTTTGACAGATCAACAATATTTTCAACATTAATCGTTCCTAAATGAAATGTTACAAAGTGTTACATTCTTAGCAATGACATTTCAACATTTTTTTTTTTGACACATCAACAATTATTGTTAACATTTTAGATAAAAGGAACGTACAACTGGGCTGCCACTGAAAAGAGCGTTAAAGCATTTCTGAAAATACTCAATAGAATTATTTGACAAATAGCAATATATTGTCCTTTTTTCATTCACAAACATCAAAATCCTCAGTTTTTGGAACCAGCGAAATTTTTTGAAAACTAAATTTAAAATTTAATATCAAAATTTAACTTAAACTTCATTGAACGGCGTTTCCGATTGATGCCACAATGACAGTTCTTGCCATGAAAAGAAGAAAAAATGCTTTTTGATCTGATTTCTTTTATGTGTTTCATGTATTCCATAATTTTCTATAATCGCAGCACACTTTTGGTTGAAAAATAACAAATCAAGTGACTGACAACATGAGCACACAATAACACAAATAGAGCAATGAACAGGGGAGTCCCCGGTTTACTGACGAAAAAATCAAAGTGTATGGTATAAAACGGGAAGGTTGGAATTTTTGCACATTTTAAATTTTATTTCAAAGAAAACAAGTATTTTGGCTCAAAATGAAAGCATTGAAAATCTTAATATATCTCTGAATTTTTTGGGTGAGCTCAAAATATTTTTGGGTGAGCTGAGCTCACCCTAGCGTAGGCCTGGCTACGGCCGTGAGCTCTCTACAACATAGAATTCTTCATATTTCATATTTTTCATATTTCGCTTTGATAAAATGAAATACTGCCGATTCGGCGTTAGTACACTTTCGGAAAGGGCTTACCTACGTATTTCTGTAGTTAAAAAATAAAAAGTTCCTCTCCATAAAGTAGGTAAAGATAAAACACCGAATTG
The DNA here is from genome assembly GCA_963921185.1 of Dasysyrphus tricinctus. NCBI lineage: Eukaryota > Metazoa > Arthropoda > Insecta > Diptera > Syrphidae > Dasysyrphus > Dasysyrphus tricinctus. The sequence goes on from OY992534.1 coordinate 16,301,423, forward strand.
GGAAGTGCGTTGGACCAGAGGCCTGAGCTAAAATCTCAGCGTATTCAAGCTAAAAGGCAAATATTTTTATTTAAGAGGTACTGGCTCTTGCGATGGTGTGATGGAGTGTCGCACAATGGGGCCGCGGTGAAAAAAAACCTCATATATAAAAGTGTTTAATTTGGTATTGTAATACACTTTTCTTTCAGTATTTTTAATGCGGAGTCTGGCTGTTACAATGATTTTATGGTAAACACAAATTTTTTCATCCGAAATAAGGGTTAAAACGGACCATTGAAATGTGGAGCCCCTAAAACTGATGTTTTACATAGTTCCTCCATCTTATATGGATTATTATTTAAAATTTTTCCTTCAATGTGCTATGTTAATATATAACAAAAGGTATCTGATGAAAAATAATGTAGGTACCTTAATTTTTCTACTACACCGAAAAATCGCCGAAAAATGAAGTGGTAATGAAGATCCCTTAAAAATTGTATCACCAGATTCTACCACTTTTGGGATCCGTGGATAAAAATTCATTCTAAAGCTAAGTATACAGTTCCTTAAGAGTGTTCCGAACTGAACAAAACCAGTCATTTGCTTACTTTTTTTTTTTGCATATATAACACTGGTTTTTTCATCAGATACTTTGTTTTATTAAACTTTGCATTTTTACTAATTGGTCACTAGTAGGCGTATTACTGTACTAAAAAAAAATTCTAAAAGTAACTGACTTTAAGTTCCAAATTTACATAAATTTTCTGTGAAAAAGTGCCTTTTAAGAATTAAAAATTTCAATATCAAATGATACAATTATGATTATAAATTTAATGAAAATCGTGAAAAATATATTGAATTTATATCCACTGCAAAAACAAATGTCAAAAAAATATCGTTATGTAATTAAGTAAGTAAGTAAGTAAGAAATTCATTTATTAACATTTTCTTCTCTATATGTACAAAGAATTTTTGAATTTAAAAGCTCTGGCTGTGCCGTCAGCTCGACTAGCAACTTTAATTTTATCTATTATTTTTAAGATATATGTATGTATGAATGTTTCTTTATATTAACACGATGTTCAGTTTAAATTTTTGGTTGTTATTTTATAAATATTCGAATGATACTAAATATATTCCGTCATGAGCAGCATCCTAAATTTGCAAATTTCTTTCAAATAATGGGCAAGATTTGTCCAGTCTGATCCATTTAATATAAGTATTGTTTCCGGTACAGAAAGGGAACGTTTTCCAAAGTACGCTATATCGTTATGCATAAGAAATTGACTGTCAAAAATGCGTTTTTTCAAAATTCACAAGCATTTTTATTTTGCAAAAAAATTTTATTAGGTACAAAATTAAAAATTTTCTCCAATAGTGGCATTTTAAAAATATGGAATTTTATGTTATTAAAACTTTTTTTGCAAAAACTGCTATAATGTAGGCTACATTTTCTATGAAAAACGGCCATTTAAGCCATTTTCTCGATTTCTTAGAGGCTTTTACCCAAATCTAGAGCACAAAATTAAATTTTTTTTCCAATGGTGTCCTAGAGAATAAGTTTATCTGTCCATAGACACCTTAATCGTTTTGATCGGACAAGTACACGCTTCGCAATCTTTTTCATGAAATCACCATTTCAGTCCAGAATACTCTTAACGAAAAAAAAACTAGATTTATTTCTTCTGGGAGCGCTTTTTGCGAAAAAAATTTTTGACGTTTAAATTTTTTTTATCGAACTGTGATCTACCCAAAAGAAAACAAATTTTATATTCACCACAAATTTTTTTTCGTACAAAACAATGTCGAAACAATGTCGCTGACATTCTTTTTGGAAAAAAAATTGCGTTTGGCATTTGTGTTTGCTTTTTCATAGATCAGTCTCACTGAGATTTTTTTTTTGAAACTGCATACTGACGACGAATAAAAAAAAATTTACACCACGGGCATTTTTTCTTTGTTGAAAATATTTTTTTTTTCTCAACTTGAAAGAATTTTCTTACTCAAAAGAACTGTATACTTAGCTTAGGAAATAAGATAATTTCTCATTAAATGTAACTCGCTCAATATAGACGATTTTTCTTCACAAAACTCTTAACGGAATCTGAAAATTCTAGTTTTCGAATCCGCTTTTTCTTCTTTGAACAGTCGTTATTTATCTACTTTGTAGTTTCACCTTGGTATTTGAAACAATTATTCCACTACAGCATTTATCGCTTATAAGAAACACTCTTATAAGAAAACCTCGCTTAGAAGAAACTTGAACAAAAGCATGGTGTACTTTCCCATATATTTTAATGCTGAATTGTGTGTTTATAAGGAAGAAAAACACTGATAAAAAAAACATTTCACAAACACGAATTTTATTTTTTTCATGTTAAGTTGGTTGGATTTTAGAAACCTGCAAAAAACTCAAGAAACTCATAAAACATGCACAGAAAAATTCAAAGCAAACTATCAAAATGTCATTTATGATGCAATTTGACATTTGAAGATAAGTTCAGTTCAGTCTTCATTTTGACACTGAATTTGTTATTCGTTGTGTTTTTGTTCTTTTTTGTTTCTTATATCCGTATAAGAAACTTATTTCTTATATCCGTTCTAAGGATATAAGAAAAACTCGGTTATAAGGAGCAAGTATTATGCAATTTTTGAGTTTCTAATAAGCGTTATGTACTGTATTATGAAAGATTTAAAACTTTCCCTTACCCTGATCATAAAACGGATGATACTTATCATATCAATTAAGCGGGTGCAAATACATACGAAATGATACCACTGTGCCTGCTTACACGTGAAGAACGAAAGTGTTCAGATGTGAAGAAAATTATTCTGCAGATTTTGTTCTCCTCTTTGTGTTTTTCGTATTTTCATAATGAAAGACACGATTTGATTGGTCGGATTGGATAGGAAAAGCAACACAAAAGAGAACGTCAATTTTCTACACCGAATATTTTCAAATATTTTAAAATATTTCATCCCCTTCCCTCTTCTGCAAGTTCCCCCGCTCACCATCGTAAATCGCAGAAAATGCTTCAATTTCTTCACGTGTGATCAGGGACACTCAGAGGTTTTTCCCTAAATCGCAGGTTTGAACATGGAAATCAGCAGTCCTTACAGACAGTAGCGTATCCAGAAAAATGTTTGGGGGGGCCCACCTGAATAATTTTCACAATTGCTATTCACGTTCACGAAATCAAATTAAAAAAATATGGAAAACAGGTTTTGGAGGTATACGAAACATTTTCTCTCTCTCCTCTTTGATCGAGAGTGAAGCGTAGTGTGGTCAGTGTTTTACTGACAAATATTATTATTTTCGAACAACTTTTTTTTGTTTTTTGTTGAATATTTTAAATGCTCATGTTTTTGTACCTTTGTTATGCTGTTAATTTTTTTAGTTAAAATCAAGCATTGTATAAGTTTTGTGCTTATTTTCTTAAGACGCTTTATTAACAATCATTGTTATTTTGAATGCATAATATTAATCAAAAGAATTCCGAACGATTTATCGAATTATGTGGTTTGACTCAAAACTTGGTCGATAAATAAAAAAAATACCCCAACCCTCAACGTCAGCTGGGGGTCTTACTCAAACAAACACAAACAACCGTTTCAGAACTTTGGGGGCTCGAGAATCTGAGCTCCCTCTAAGTCTCTAAGATTTACGAAAAAGTTTCAGGTAATCATGTACATTATGATGAAATCACCTAAATAATAATATGATGAGGCTTGGGGGGAGGCCAGGCCCCCTGGGCCCCCCCTCAATACGCCACTGCTTACAGAAGCAGACATCCAGAGAAAGACCTGTGCCTACGTTCTGTAACTCTCGCATCGAAAAAACTGGTCGAGAAACGATGAAAACTGAAACAAAATGCATGAGTTTTGTTCCATTTTTCAACGTTTCTCGACTGATTTTATCGATGCGAGAGTTACAGAACGTAGGTACTGGATTAAATCATAAGCCTAAGGCGGCTGTACACGACCTAAACATTCGATCCATTTGGCTCGGTTGGATTTCAGATTGGCTAAAAATCCAAATGGATCGGCGGCCGATTCATCCCACACACGACCGATCTTGAATCGGTGCCGGCCGGGCCATTTGGCTCGTTAGCTCGGTCGTGTATGGCCAGCTTAAGATTCGAAATAAACAAACAGTTCGTTAATATCTCACAAAAAACTTGTCGATTCAATTTTATACCTTGCCATTTCACGAGTAGTAGTTATGTTGGAAGACCATAATACTTTATGATTCGCAATATTTCAAAAGATGTTTAAATAGTACAATACAAGTCGTTAAAGTAGGTACTTGGAAAGTTTACAATTTGCAATTTTTAGTAAATTCACCTACCTACAAGCCCAATTTTATTGTATTTACCAGTTAGTTGCTTATTTAAAATTAAATTTAATGCCCCAAGTTAGCTGACACTTTGTTACTATGCTCTCTTAAACCAACTGCCATATTCATTAGAATTCACTGAAACACTTCGCAAAGGTTTATTACTTACGCAGTGTAGAAGCCCATATTAAGGGCGGTATTCACCGAACGCTCATTACTTAAGAGCTTCATAAACCTAGTCACCAAGCAATAATAGCGAATATTTAAGAGCGCTCATAATAGTTTTGAGTAGTCCCGATCCACTCATAAATTTATGAGCGCTCTCTTCGAAAACTTGTTCGAAAACCTTTGAAGTAACCCTTCAAGAAAATTCACTAATCCATTCTGTCGGTACTTCTTGGATCCTTACAAAAATGAGTGCCACACGCACACATGCTATATTTCCTTTAGTTTTCAGGGACTTTATATTTTTTGCAATTTTTGTTCATTTTTGAAAGTCGCACGGTGAAGATGCTTGTTTTAGACCATTTTGCTATGAAAACTTAACAAAAAAGCTGGTGAATAATACGTGTATTTAATGAATCTGTTGCTAACAGAAAATTACAGAAAAAAGCAGAACAGTTAACAACAATATTCCTGCACCTACTTTTGAGCAAGTGAGTGAGAAATGTCAAAGTACCAGCTGATTTGTTTGTTTGGGATAATAATTAGCTAAATTTTATCACAGAAGTACACTTCTTATATTTTTGGACTTAACATGAAGAAAAAGGCATAAAATAATATAAGAAGTGTGTATTCATAATAAAGTTGAATTGAAAATTAATGCATACAAATTACAATTGAAACATTTTTAATTTTGAAATTGCACAGCCGATAGGCAACTGTCAATCCCGTCAACACAAAGCTGCACTTTTCTGTTCTTTCTTGTTTTATCATTTTATCATTTTATCACTTCACAAACTGGCGCAAAGCGATTCTCGAACTCGTTACGAAAAACAGCTGTCAAATTGAGTACTTAAAAGTACTAACATGAAAAATGCTACCACTTGCTCATAGAAAAAGATGATTGTGACGTCATAGAAAGACCAAGATGGCGAATCGGGTGTATCAAATGAGCACAATTTATTTTTGTTTATCATTTTTCTTTTCACAGGTTTTCACAGAGTGAAATGATTGTGATAAACGAATCATTTAATGAAAACATTTTGGCATTTGTTTTCATTTTTTCACACTTCGAGAATCGCATTTGGCGTGAAGGCGTTATCATTTTCATCACTTCACAGTTTCACAGATCGAGAATTGACCCCCTGCTCTGTTCTGATCTAGCTTTTCATCATTAAACACAGCTTATACAAACCAACGCGTTGCAACGTTTGACGTCTATCTCCCCTTCAAGCAAAGGAGTCCATTTTGGATCTGCAAACGCAGTAAACAACGTGTGAATGAAATAATTAGGGAAACTAAAAATTAAGTAAAAAGATTTATCGATACAAAACAAAATAAAACATGTAATGATCTTCACCCCTTTACTTTAAAAACTTAACGAGAAGAAAATAAGTGAAAATAAAATCAAATCACTGGAGTCACAAAGAATTTATGTATGGGTATGCAGCACTCATTTTTTAAGGATCCAAGAAGTACCGACAAAGTATGGCTATTTTCTTAAACAGTTTGGTTTCCCAGTTTAAGGGTGTCTGGTGAAGAGAGAGTTGTTCTCATTTTCGGACTTCGAAAAAGAACTATGAGTGGTTGGTGAATAGCACAAATATTATTTGAGTTAAGAGCCTCATTAACTTAAAAGCCGCTTTTGAGTCCTAAAGCTCTATTCAACATTGCGTAAATCCTTCGTCAGAAGTTCACTTGCTATCAAAACTAGTGCATTTTTTGCTGGACTATTAATAGATCAGTATTCATCAAGCACTCATAAACGGCTCTTAAGTTTATGAGGATCTTAACTCAAATAATATTTGTGCCAGTGATGAAAATTGACTTTTGTCGATTGTACTGAAAACTGAAAAAAAATTGTACTGAAAAAGACCAAATAGTACTGAACTTTTTTAAATTATAAAACAACGTAAACAATTAAAATAAATATTTTATCAAAACAAAAATACATTCAGCATTAATTTTTAATTAGGTTTTTAGTTTTAGTGCAGAACACGTGTCCACCTGCATTCAGTTTCTTAGTTTTGTTCTAATATTATTTTGATAAGAAAAAATTCTTTCGAAGTTTGCGGAAGAATGAGTTATAGAAAAAGCACCCTGGACAAATCGGTTTATATTTGAAAACATGAACTCGTTGCATTCATTTTTCACAAGGCCAATTTCAGCCCAGAACTCAGAAATAGAAGCATTTCTAATTTTTTTTAAGTATTGGCAGTCAGCTAGAGCTCGATATTCTTTATTATTGAGTTCAATGTTTTTTTGTTCGCCAGAAAAAAATCTGTTGAATTAACTTGGCCATCTAAAATTGAAGTTTGTGAAAAATGTTGCAACAAGTTAAAAAAAATGTCTTCAAAATTAAATCTTTTTTCACATCTTCGAGGAAAGCTATATAGAACATCCGTGCATGACTTTTAAAGCTATAAATTTCGCTTTCAGCTAAATTCTTAGAAGTGTAAAAAATTTCACTTTCGTTCCCGCAATAGATTTCCTCGACGGGAAGGTGGTTTTCTAGTAAGTTTATTGACAATAGCCGCGTTTTATTATCTCATAAAACCCATATGGTTCACCTCGTGAAAATAAAACGATGTGGGTTAGTGCAAAAGCAGTGCTGTATATCAGTCTCTTTTTTTCGTTTATTTCTTTTTCATGTAAGCACTTGTCTCTTTTCCTCTCTATTCCAAATACTGCTGACAAATCGCTGACATCCATTCACAATGGTAAATAGCCCTCTGCCGGCCAGAGTGAAAACCTCTATCTGGGTTATTGAAATTAACCTCGATAGAAACCTAGATCCCATGTTGTTTTTGTAATACATGTTAAAAGATAACCTCGACCCAGACCCAGAGATAATAAAACGCAGCTAATATGGGTCTTTAATTAAAAGCTTCTTTACGTGAAGATGTAGTGAAATCTGACTGAACATATCTGTTTGATTTTAGAGATTTATGAAAGTTGACCTTTTCAAAAATTAAAAATAGTACAAATAGTACTGAAAATTGAAAAGTGGTACTTGCGTACTCGGGAAAGTCCAATAGTACCGAATTCAGTACAATAGTAAGCCTTTTTGCAACTGTGATTTGTGCTATTCACCAAGCACTCATAGCTCTTTTTTGATGTCCGAAAATGAGAACACTTGCCCAACTTTGGATCTTAATAAAATGAGTGTTGCATGCACATAAATAAGTTCCTTGTGGTTACAGTGATTTAATTTTCTTTCCACTTATTTTCATCTAGTTTAGTTTTGTAAAATTATTATTATTATTATTATTATTATTAAAAATTCCCGGGGTGAAAATCATTGCATATTTGAGTTTTTTTTTAGGGAAATGTTCTTATATTACTTTTTAGTTTCGCGAATTATTTCATTCATACGTTTGTTTACTACGTTTGGGATCGTTTGCTTGAAGAGAGATAGACGACAAAAGTTGGTGTTTAATGAAGAAAAAATAGATCAGAACAGAGCAGAACAGCGCAAATGTGGGACCAAATTCAGAACAGAAAAGTGCAGCTTTTTGTGGACGGGATTGGCCGTTGCTTATCAGCTGTGCAACATCGATGATATTAATGCTTAAATATCGATGTTAAAATAATTAAAATTTGAGGGAAGTGAAATTGATAGGCACTTCATGTCATAACTTATATCTGTGCCTTTTTGCACGTAGAAAGTTTGGTTGTGGTTCTGAATTTTCCAATTTGGTTTGAGAGAACATTTGATATTTTTCTTTTTCAAAAGATTACAAGTGTTACAGATGCCTTAAAAACTATGAAAGTCACTCCTTCTACATTTTACTAACAGAATCAATCATTTTCGTACTAACTTTTTGTTTGTTTTTTCTTCTCCGTATATCCAGCAACGGAGCGGATATCGTCTTGATCCAAGAACCTTGGATTGTGAAATCCATCGTAAGGGGACTCAGGACTCCTGGATACTACCTACTGTATGCGTCCGGTAAAGGTGAACCTAGATCCTGCATACTAGTAAAAAGTAGTATTAATGTATATTTACTACCTAATTTCAGCGATCGAGATATTACGGCTGCAAGACTGGAGACGACCAAAGGCACACTTTGGATAGCATCGGCATATCTCGGCCATGACCACCTTGGCCCTCTCCCAGGAAAAACCCTGGAGAATTTTATCGCTGAAGCAGAAAGGCAAAATATCAGCCCACAGTTGCAAAAAGGCTTACTATTGTACTGAATTCGGTACTATTGGTCTTTCCCGAGTACGCAAGTACCACTTTTCAATTTTCAGTACTATTTGTACTATTTTTAATTTTTGAAAAGGTCAACTTTCATAAATCTCTAAAATCAAACAAATATGTTCAGTCAGACTTCACCACATCTTCACGTAAAGAAGCTTTTAATGAAAGACCCATATTGTCAATAAACTTACTAGAAAACCACCTTCCCGTCGAGGAAATCTATTGCGGGACCGAAAGTGAAATTTTTACACTTCTAAAAATTTAACTGAAAGCGAAAAAAGTCATGCACTAATGTTCTATATAGCTTTCCTCGAAGATGTGAAAAAAAGATTTAATTTTGAAAACATTTTTTTTAACTCGTTGCAACATTTTTCACAAACTTCAATTTTAGATGGCCAAGTAAATCCAATAGATTTTTTCCTGGCGAACAAAAAAACATTGAACTCATTAATAAAGAATATCGAGCTGTCTGTGAATACTTAAACAAATTTAGAAATGCTTCTATTTCTGAGTTCTGGGCTGAAATTGGCCTTGTAAAAAATGAATGCAACGAGTTCATGTTTTCAAATATAAACCGAATTGTCCAGGGTGCTTTTTCTATTCCTCATTCTTCCACAAACGTCGAAAGAATTTTTTCTTATCAATATATTATTAAAACAAAACTAAGAAACCGAATGCAGGTAGACACGTGTTCTGCACTAATGTAGTAGAAACTAAAAACCTAATTAAAAATTAATGCTGTCACAGTCACAGCTATATTATTCAAAAAAGTCTATTGAATAGACATTTACCGAGTAAACCACTTGCCGATGAAGAAATTTTAGAGTAAGAACAACATATGAATGTAATGCATGTACAGTACATATGAATGTAAATACAAAGAAAAGACTTGTGCCAAAGTTGCTATCCGTCCTAAAGACTTACTTATAATACAATTATACCAATGAAATGTATAGGTATATTTAATTTATGTATTTTTGTTTTAATAAAATATGTATTTTAATTGTTTGCGTTGTTTTATAATTTAAAAAAGTTCAGTACTATTTGGTCTTTTTCAGTACAATTTTTTTTTCAGTTTTCAGTACAATCGACAAAAGTGAATTTTCATCACTGATCAGCCTCATTATTGGGAGTGATGCCAATGCCCATCACACAGTATGGGGTAGTACTGATATTAACGATAGAGGTGAGTCCCTTTTCGATGTTATCCTAAATACTAACCTTATAGTAAGTAACGTAGGCAATGAACCAACTTTCGTTACCAGAAACAGACAAGAAGTTTTAGACTTAACTCTTGTCTCCGCCAGCATCTATCAAATGATTTTAAATTGGAAAGTTTCTAGTGATCACTCGTTCTCTGATCATAGATACATTTAATTCAGCTTGAACGATGAACCTCCTAGCCAGTTAACTTTTCGTAATCATAGGAAAACAGACTGGCCCAAGTACAGAGAAACACTTAAGAGACTAATTAAACCTGACATTTTAAGTGTTCCATCCAACAAAAACGATCTTGACAGCAAAGTCAATGATCTAACTTTAGCCCTAAACAAATCATTAGAAACCTCCTGTCCTCTTATTCGAATAAAGGGTAAAAGGAAGCCACATTGGTGGACTTCGGGGCTCGAACCGCTCAGAAAAAACTGTAGGAAACTTTCAATCGAGCTAAAAGTACTAGAGTAATGTCCGATTGGGATTCCTATAAAGAATCACTAAAATTATATAAAAAAGAATTGAGGAAAACCAAACGATCTTCTTGGAGGACATTCTGTGGCAATATAGAAGAAGCCTCCGAAGCATCAAGATTAAGAAAAATCTTCTCCACAAATCCAGTTATGCCTAGCTGCCTGCAAAATGCGGATGGCTCCTGGACCAACTCTTGCGAAGAATCGCTCAATTTGCTACTGGATACTCATTTTCCAGGCAGCTCACAGACTGTTAATAGCACTGCCCCTTACAGGACAAGCGAAAAACTAACATTTCCACAAGGTCTGATTACAAGGGAAAAATTACAATGGACACTCAATCGCTTCAAACCATACAAGTCGGTGGGGCCAGATGGCATCATTCCGGCTGAGCTGCAGATGAATTCAGAAGTAATTCTGCCGATTCTGGAAGTCATCTTCAATGGTTGCTTTAATTTGGTCCATATTCCGCTTCTATGGAGAGAAGTCAAAGTTGTGTTTATACCCAAAGCCGGTAAATGTTCCCACGTAAACCCTAAAGATTTAAGACCTATTAGCCTATCATCTTTCCTTCTAAAAACTTTTGAACGACTGATTGATATCGAACAACGGTCAAGCATTGATACGAGACTACTGTTACTGTCTACAGCTCAACATGCCTATTGCAAAGGGAAGTCAGTGGAGACAGCTCTCCACACACTAATTCGTACCATCGAATATTCCCTCCATTATAAAGAATATACAATGGTTGCCTTCCTAGATATAGAAGGTGCTTTTAACAACGTTGATACATCTGCAATCACATCTCACTGGCTTCTCTGAATGTGGATGGGTCGCTTGGTGAACTGATTAATCAGATGCTTACAAGCAGGGTTATCAATTCAAAACTGGGCGGCTTTTCGGCAAGAAGATCTGTCAGTAGAGGTACACCGCAAGGCGGGGTGCTTTCTCCCCTTCTTTGGAATTTGGTAGTTAATGAACTGCTGAATAGCTTAGAGGCAGAGAGCTACAGAGTGATTACCTATGCGGATGACGTGGCTATAGCAGTATCAGGAAAATATCTTAACATTTTAAGAGACCTTCTACAAAACGCTCTAAACAAGCTAACACGATGGGCAGATCGATGCGGACTTGGAGTTAACACCCATAAAACAGATCTTGTCCTCTTCTCCAGGAAATACAAAATTCCGCAAATAGACTCCCCTATTATTATTGGTGTTCCACTAAAATTCTCATCTTAGATAAGAAGTTAAGCTAGAAACCTAACATACAAGAAAGAGTGAAAAAAGCCACAGTGGCACTTTTCTCTTGCAAAAAAGCCGTTGGTAGTAAATGGGGCCTCCAACACTCACTGGTTATACATTTCGGTAACTAGACCAATTCTAAAAAAAAAAAAAAAAAAAAAAAAAAAAAACAGCATGTCTATGTACTACTGGAGCACTTCGGTCGACTCCTTCCGCTGCATTAGACACTCTTCTCCATCTGACACCTCTCGATATTTTCAGCAAACAAACGGCTGCGAGCACAGCCATTCGCCTCAAAGCCTCTTCACAGTGGATCAATAATGAGATTGGTCACTCCGCTATTCTGAATTCATTCGGAACACTTCCTAGTAACACTGACTACACAATCCCACTATTGAATTTCGATAAAAATTTTGAAGTGACCATACCTTCCAGATCCACCTGGGAGGATGTGGAATTCTTAGAAGATCAATCAATTCACTTCTTCACTGACGGATCGAGGACCAAAGATGGGGTTGGTGGGGGAGTGTACACTGAAAGACTAAATTTAAGTCTCTCATTCCGTCTTCCTAATCACTGTAGCGTATTCCAGACGGGTCTTCTAGCGATAAAAGAAGTACTGTCTTGGCTCAAAGAAAACGTGATATCATGCTCGGATATCCGCGGGAAAACATCACTACTTGTTTGGCGACAGAACAAGTATGGCCAAACCTTGATCTGAAACGCTCCAAGTGTTTAATATCTCTAAATAGAATGCACATTTGCTCTATTGTAGGTGTCATAACAGGACACTGTTTAATAGGCAGGCACGCAGCGCGGCTTGGCGTACCTTCAAACGATTTCTGCAGAAGCTGCATGGACGAGGAGGAAGAGGAAACGATTCCTCACCTTCTCTGCACATTCCCTGCTCTTTGCCATAGACGTAGACTCCATTTAGGAGTTTACTTCTTTAACGATCCTAGTGATCTGGCAAACACAGACATTTATATTCTCGCACGCTTCGTGAGGAGCTCAAAGTGGCTTTAGCGAGTAAGGAAGGAGTTTTTAAGATTCATGTGGTATCACAACGGACCAATTTTGGTCTAAGTGTGTCAGTTCTTAGTATTGACAGCCACTTCTACCTAACCTAACCTAGTCCAAATGCGTTTGTTTAAATTCAGACACCTAGAGTATATACATACATATATGTAAATACGATGTTAAAGCCCGTGGTCTGGCTAGTATAGGCTATTATGTCATATAATAAGGAAGTAAGACGTTCATGGGAGTTTATTGTAAAAATCATCAAAGGGTTCATTGAAGATGAGAAAACCGCGGAGTGCTATTAAATTGAAGGGTGCATTTTTTAGAAGGGGGTGCAAAAGCACCCTTTATGGTTTTTTGCATATAACTCAAAAACGAAGCAAAATTTCGATTGAAAACCGGGCTTTGTAGAACAAGGTTTGACAGGTATTTGAAATTTAAAAAAAAGTTATTTCTAACTTGATATCAAGTTAGCAAAGCACCCAAAAAAACATAGAAAACATAGCACGATCAAATTGAATGTGTGACAAAAAGTTATTTCTAACTTGATATCAAGTTAGCAAAGCACCCAAACAAAACATAGAAAACATAGCACGATCAAATTGATATCAAGTTAGCAAAGCACCCAAAAAAACATAGAAAACATTGAACGACAAATTCGGAATTGTCACAACTAATTAACGGCAAATTACCCAACTAACCATTTTTCGATTCGTCAAAGTTGCTTTGCTAACTTGACACTCATACATTACGATGAAAGAGAACACGAAAAAAGTGGGTGGCACAGTTCTGTCTGTCTGTCCGTACCTCAACCTACAGCCTAAACCACTGAAACGATTTTGTTCAAATTTTGAACTTAAGGTTTTTTTTGTATCTCTCCAGAGGGGAAATTGAAATTATTTTTTTAGCTCAAAAAATAACGGTACTTGCCATACATCCGTTAAGGAAAAGCTTATTTATCTCAAAAACGGCTCCAACGATTTTGATACAAAAAAATCAGTGTATTATTGTAGATATGATGTACCTTTTAGTAAGAAAAAAATCACCAAAAGCATTTATTAACGGTACCTGCCATATAACGGTTTTTTTGATTTTTGGTTTTCTCATTAACTACTCATCCGATTTCAATCAAATTTTCTTGCACAAAAGCTTTGTTAGAATATAAATAATACTGCGTACCAACATTTTTGAAAAAATAAATTTTGGATTTTTAAAAAAAAAATCAAATTTTTTTTTGAAAATTCAATATTTCAAAAAGGGGTTGATGAATTGTTTTGAAATTTCAGCCTTAAATGTATATTAATATATACTCCAAATTGGCATACCAAATTTTTTTTTGAAAAATGTTACAAACATTTTATATATATATAAAAAATTAATTTTTAAGAAAACGGCTGCAACGATTTTAATTTTTGTTTGCATTTATTCATATTTTTTCAAGTAATCAAATGGCATATTTTTTTTTGAGCTCTAAGTTATATATCACTGTTTAAACAATTAAAAGAACGATTTAAAAGGTTTTTATACTTTTTCTATAATTACTTTAATATTTTTTAAAGTTCTTAAGTCCCACACAACTAGAACATAAGAGCAAGTACGTGCGATCCAGTCGTGCATTTTATTTTCTTAGTATAATGACCAAGTGGAATGAGATAAATCATTGCAATTTGCAAACAAGTTGAGCAAAACAGCTGATGAATAATTTAGATGAGGAGGATGCGGTTGCATAGTCTGTGTTTTTTTTAAATGATTTTTCCCCCTTGTCACACTCCTTACGTTTGTTATTCCGTTTCATTTAACAATTTGTGAATGAATGTCCCTATTACACGATGTCCCCTATTACACGATGATTCTTTTCTTTGCGTCTGACTCTTGTCAAAATTTAATGAGTGCGAGGGTGAAATCCGATGCTTTTTCTCCTTCGCACTCATGAAAATTCGAAAAGAGTCAGACGCAAAGAATCATCGTGTAATACAGGTCTATCCATCAAAGTGGTCAGCTTCATAATTTATAGCAATTCTTCAAATGGAATCAATTTTTTTTATAGATAGATAGATAGATATAGTGTTTATTATTCAAAAAGAAATTATTTACAATGCAATTCAAAAATTAACAATAAGGCAGTGGAATAAACCGTGTGCCTGGGTTGGCAAACTGAAATGACTTATGATACAAATTTTTACTTTTATATTTAATTACGTACATTGCTTACATTACATTTTCAACAATTCAACAAATTAATAATACTAATTGTAAGTGAAAAAAAGAAGTGATTACAATAAATAGATATAAACTTCAAGGGGATTGTAAAACAATCACTACTATTACTGAAAATGATTAATGATATGCCACCTGTATGCTAAAGCATTTTTTAAAAACATGTATAGATCCATCCAGCTTCTTCCGCTAAGAATGTCTATAAAATCAAAGTAGGAAAGATATACGTTACCGAAGTAGCGTTTGCGCAAACCAGCAAATATAGGGCATCTACCTACGAAATGATAAGTATTTTCAATTTCACGCATGTTGCAAATGGTACAAATCGCCTCAGCGCCACGTCTCCAAGGTTGAAAAAGTAAAGGTAAAGCGTCACATCTGGCTTTAAAAATCAGACTCATAGCATCAACAGGCATGCAGTCATTTAAATACAAACTGAGCAGGCCAAGGTTCTTATAATTAGTATGAAAAGACGCTTGTTGTGAATCTTGAGAGCATTTATTTAGGAAATTAACACCAATAACTTTCACCAAATTAAGTAACTGCTGCTTCCAGAGGGACACTTGCACGGAACCTGAGTCGAATCGGCAGTTAAAGTTTGAAGCTAGTGTGAGCCAGGATTGAAACCACAGCAACTTATTTGTAATGATGTATCTAGACAAAATATTTGGTAGTCGATAGTGGGGGTAGCATAAAGTTCTTAAGACGAAATCAATGTTTGATTTCAAGGTGAAAGGGAACATTGAGATCAAACCGGTTTCCAGAAACAAAACATAAGAGGGGGGTTGTAGTAGGCAATTTTAGAACCTTTTTAATAAAGAAACGAAGAACCGCCTCTACATCATCAAAACGCTCATAGCCCCAAACCTCAGACGCATAGCACATTGTTGTTTTAGTGACTGCATTGAAAATTTGAAATTTTGTTGATAATGTAACGTTAGGACGAGAAAGAAGTTGGTTCCATATGCAATTTATTGCAAACTTAGCTGTAGATAGTTTGTAGTTCACGTGAGTTCTAAAAGACACTTTAGGTGTTAAGACCACTCCTAAATATTTGTATTCAGACACAACCTCAATCGGACTAGAATTGAAATGCCATTTCTCCTCATTCGCTCTTCTCCCTCCTCTAGAGAATACAATTATTTTAGATTTCTCTAAATTCACCTCAAGATTCCATTTGGAGCAATAAGAGCAAATTCGTCGATCATTGTTTGTAGAGTTCTGCAATTGTCTGATAGAATGACTATGTCATCGGCATATAAGAGAACTTTAATACGTGTTGAAGCAATAAGTAACCCACCGGATAAACATTCATGAAGATCGTTAATAAAAGCAGAGAACAAAAATGGACTTAACAAACAGCCCTGCTTAACGCCCATAGTAATGCGAAACCAATCAGATATTTTGTCTCCATTCCATATTGCTGCCTTAGTTTCAGAGTAAAGATTTCTGAGAACTTTAAGTAATTTCGTTGAAATTCCCATACAGTGCAGCTTATAAAAAAGAGCATCTCTGTTAATATGGTCAAAAGCGGACCTTAAATCCACGAAGAACGCAAATACTTTCTTAGAGATCGATTTCTCAGTTAGCTTGATTTGAATGACATTAGTGAGGGTGAAAATATGATCAATTGTCGAAAAACCTTTCCTAAAGCCGGCTTGGTATTCGCACAATACGTTTCCGTCATCGGCCCATTCCTGAAGGCGTTTCAACAAAATACCAGTAAATATCTTTGCAACTGTATCCATAAAAGTCAGTCCTCGATAGTTATTTACATTTGTAGAGTCTCCTTTTTTATATAGTGGAAATATTATGCCCCTACAAAACTGAATTGGGGGTTTATCGCCTTCAAGAATAATATTGTATATTGTTAGTAAGCTTTCTAAAAATGCAGGAGGTGCGTTTTTATAAAACTCATAAGGGATTCTATCCCAACCCGGTGATTTATTGATTTTTGCATCATCTAAGACCGAGCATAATTCTTGCCATGTAATTGCAGCATCAAGCGATTCATTAGAAATATAGTTTTCTGCATAAGTGACTGAGCAAGAGGAATCAGGACAGTTTAAAAGAGAACTAAAATGATCGGTCCATTGGGCTAGTGAGATTACCGCAGCTGGGTTTGCAGAAGCACCTTTAAATAGACGAACTATACTCCAGAATTCCTTACTACTTGTGGCAGATTTGAGTTTAGACGTTAAATTATTATAATAATGTATCTTTCTATCGGCGCAAATTGACTTAAATGATTTTGATGCATCGGTATATAGTTTTCTCATTAACGGGCAATTTGTTTCACGAAACAAGTTTAAGAGCTTATGGGCACGAGACCGAGCATTAAAACAACTCATATCAAACCAAGGATCCCTTTTTTCAAAGGTTCTATTGTTTACAAATCTACTTAAATGTGAAGCTTCTTTTACTTTATCCAAAAGGAACGTGATGGCGTCAAATAACGAACTAGGAATCCGGGAGGATTGTAAAGCAGTTTCAAGTCTTGTCTTATAATGTAGCTTATCCCAGGCTGTCCGCGGAATCTTCGGCAAAAGAGAAACTGAACTGTGTGGTTGAACAAGGCCAGGTAAGCGAATCGATATACTGATAGGCATATGCTCTGAAAAGACCTGTGAACACACTTGAAAGTCATGTACCAGATCTAATGTGTCTAAGGAGCAACAACAGTAGTCAATTGTGGAACAGCCTTTGCTTGAAATAAAAGTCAAATTACCATTCATATCGCTAATCGACCGACCGTTCAAAATGACTAATCCATTGTCAGAACAAAAATCCAAAAATTTTGTACCCCTAGAATTATAATCACTATCTAGGGAGTTCCTATGAGTAGTGAAATTAATAAGCGTATCAGCTTCAATTATCTCCGAAGGAATAATCTGTTTATTAGCTGTTCGTGCGTTATAATCTCCTATCAGAATGATTCTCTCATAGGTATTTTGTCGGAAGAATCTGGATAGTAACGCAAAGTCAGAGTCCCAATTGTTACAATTGATATAACTTGGTAAAATGTAAAGTTTTTTTGTACATAGAAAAGTTAATTCAATTAATGGCATATCATTAATACTTACATATTTTATATTTTTACCAAATGTGCTTTCTTGTTTAAAGCCGAACAAGATCCCTCCACTAGCTCTACCAAAACGACTATTACGGGTGGCAGGAATCCATTTTAGACAATAACCGGGAAAGAATTTATCATAATCACTGCATTTCTCTTCAATTACAAATGTTTCTAGAATCAAAAATATATCAAATGATTGGATAAAATGAAAAAAATTAGCATAAAGAGTTTTACTGGCAAGTCCAGTTATATTATAGCAAACTATTTTAAGTTCTAAAAATACACTTAAGCTACTTATATTACAATCCGAGAGATTTCTTGATAGTCATGGAGCATCGTTTTCTTGATTGTTCATTCCTTCGCCTTGTTTGTCCTCAGAATTTTTGTTGAACCAATGTAGGAAGTCGTATCCAAACATATCTGTCAGGACCAGGAAGCCACAGCTACCATCAGATGTAAAACCATTCATCTCATCCCAGCAAAAAATTTTATTACGCAGAAATAGACGGTTCTTCTTTAAAGTTATTTTTCAGGAGTAGGTAGACCAGAGATGGAAATAATTTTTCTTCTTATCATAGATAAAATTCCTTGTTGTTTACGGGTAGATGGTGGTAGGTCCTTTTGGATGTAAATTCCCGTTTCTTTCAGCTTGTGAGAGTTAATTAAAATTTTCTGCACAACCGCATGATCATCAAATTCAGCTAGGTAAAGAATTGGTTTGCCGGGAACTGATTTCAAAGCAAAAGCTCTAACTATTTGTATGTCATTAACGATATCTAAGTTCTTGACGCAAAACTCTTTGATAGCATCGCTTTCGTTGCCTCTGGTCACCGATGGAAGGCCTTTAAAAATAAGGTTATTTCTCTGCACAATTTCTTTTATTTGACTTATTTCGACATTGATGTCATTCACTTGGGACTTCATTGTAAGTTTCATCTGCTCACATTCTGTATGTATAGATTTAACTTGATTTTGTAGCTCCTCGTGTTCTTGGCGGGTGATTAGACTTTGGACCTTTAATGACATTATAGCGCTTATCATACTAGCGAAAACTTCTGGAGGCATATCTCCTACTTTTTCTGTTCCAGGTGGAATCATTGGGCGAATACAGTTGAAAAGTTCCGGAGACTCCGCTTCTCTAAACCTTTTTACTGGGTTCTTAGGTGTACTCCCGGTATCCATATGGCAACGTGAGAAGTAAATTTAAGGTTAGGAATCAGCGAACAAAGTTGACTCAATATATCAAGTTATTTTTATCACAAAACAACTGCAACTTGATTTTGCTCGACTTTATATGCTTAATTTATATCTTTAGAAGCAATTGATGAATTAAATTAAATTGTTTAAAACGAATAATATTAGAAATAACTTTCAGCGCAACAAATCCGACATCTTGTTGAAACGACCAGCAATTTTTTTTTGTCTCAATACACTATCCAGTGTTTTATAGAGATCAAAGTGATAAATATGCGCAATTATTGCCTGGTGAATAGGTTTATAAAGCTCTTAAGTTATGAGCGTTCGGACAAGAAACCAAAAAAAAAAATCGAAAAATTTTCGGATTCATAAATTGCGTATAACTTTTTTTGGCACAAGAATCGGCTCAAAACATGGTGAAACGAAATAACGTAGAGGTAAAGGCATTTTAAAAAAGCTATTCCATTCAAACTTTATCAATTCTTATAATTTTTTGCAGTGTTAGGCCGAAGGCGTCTTTTTCTGATTCACTGGGGCGATTAATATAAGACTTGGTGTAAGGATTGTTAAATTTGTCATGTTGCATGTAGTACCAAAAAACGGTTCTTTAGGCAAATAATGATAGAATTGGTAAGGTTTGAATGAAATAAATAAAAGATATCATTTTGAATACCTAAAAATACTTATTTTATTTATTTCTTTACTTAAATGCGTTTTGGAAGCAATTCCATCGTCAGTAGTTTGAATGACTATATCTCTGTCAATTTTAAATAAAAGCTACTTCTTAAACATGCCATGTTCAAGATCTCAGCCTCTTCTGTTTTTAAGTAGGTATACCATGAGTCTATTTTTCCTCCAAAAAACGTTATGCGCATTTAAAAAAAAAATAAATAAAAGGTCCTTGATTTTTCGATTCTTTTTTCTACTTAAAAATTTTTATAAAATATTTTAAACCACCCAATGCGATAAGAAAATATAATTTTGAACAAAAAAGTTTTACGAATGTCAACTTTGGCTTAGTTCCTGAGTTAAACCAAACATATTGGAAAGAAACCAACGTGACCATTCTCTCAGAAACGCATGAGTGAATATAGTAGCATTTTCGATACTTAACCCTAAAGGTAGAACTATAATAGTCGGAAGGGCCCTGAAGCTAATGTCAAAAACCAACGAAAAGTAGCTTTCCGTACCGAAAAAAGGGGAACACACCCATAATGTAACTATCATCTTTCTCTTTTTGGCATTCCTATTTCACCAAATGTCAGTTTTACTTAAGTGAGGTGCGCTCGGGAGCGCACCTCACTTCCGTAACCAAAATTGAACGAAACTTGACGAAACGCTCCATTTCGCAATTATAGTCGCGTCAAATGCTTTCCATGTATTCGCTTGTTTTCTTCCGACCACTTAAGTGCCCCTCCGAGCATTATAGTTCTAGCTTAACACGTAGTTGTTCCTTTTTAATAGGCTTATTCAATAGCCTATTTGCTCAATTTATAAATACGAAGTTGACCCAAATCAAAATTTTCAAATTCTTGACAGTGAAGAATTCATAACAAATGCAAATGTCTCAAAATAAAATAATTAGCTTATGATCAATTATTTTTCAGTGTTGGGTTGACTCTGAGTAAAAGCAGAGTTTATTATGTAGGTACCCCTGCATGTAGAGTTTTCCATCAGAAAAGAATTAATTTGAACTTTTAGTTGTCAAAAAAATATTGACATCGAAGAAGTCCAGAGTTGACACACCAAATTTGTTAAGTTAACTCAAAAGCTAGATTCACTAAAAACAAGTTTCAAGAGATAAAAAAACGTCTCAAACTTGTTTAGTTAACTCAGGAGCTAGCTTGACGAAAAAACGAGTTTCAGTAGGCAAGTCGGGCTTAGCCCCGAAACTTGGATGTTTTCACACTGATATACTAGACTTTACAGAGATTACAACTTAAGAAAACTATATATCAAACTTAAGTTTCCTACTCAACGTTTAACTACAATTTTTTTTTTCAAATTGTGATTTTTGGCCACTTCTCCCCTATTTCTTTGAAGCACTGTGTGATGTATGAAATTCCTTGAGACCTCGAATAATATGAACTGGCCTATTTTAGAATCTGTTTTCGTGCGTTATCTTTTTTTAAAACTTAATACACAGCATAAATATGTGGGTAATAGAGATATGATTTATGAAACGCAATTTATTATTTTTATACTTACAGTATTTGATGCCATTTTTATTTAAATACACTTATCACACTATAGAGCGAAGAATCAATCCTGTAAAACGCATAAAGAGTTGGTAGTAATATTTATAATAAAAATATATAGATATATAAATTTTCACAAAAAGAGTTAAAAAAACAAATGTAAATCAAATTTGGAAAAAAAAATTAAATTTAAAAATCACAAGAAATTCTCAAATAATTAGGTAAAGATTCAGAATATGACAGTCCGAATATTTCAGAATGTTTTCGAATTTCCAAATTTGGGACGTGGTTTTGAAAACACGGTGATTCATCCGAAACAACAATTGTATTTCCGGCAAAACAATATTTCCAGCAAAATAACCCGATGACGATGGATTTTTTCCCCTCACTTAACGTCTTTTAATACAAAATCAATAGATAAAAGCTATTATAATTAAATAAATCGATAAAGGAAATTAGGTACAAACTTTTTTTCAAAAAGATTTCGAATATTTTTTAGATGTGTTTCTTATATCATGAGAAATGACTACCGCCAAGCAACCGAAATCAAACGATTCTTACACGGGAAGAGAGAGTCTCATTTAAACAAAAATAAAAAAACATAATTTCCTATATTTGTAAAAATAGAAAATTTTCTGGTATTTATTCAGTTGATTAAACGGCGAGAGAGTTTTTCACAACACGACCGATCTCTACGAGTGTGTGCGTAGGTAAATTAGGAAAATTCAACTTTTAATGCAATTTTGTGTGCGTGAATTTTTTCACTAGAGCATTTTTTTTTCACTTTTTTTCCTACAAAATATGCATTTACCTATCTACAAAATTAAAAATTCCTTTAAGCTTTGAACAAATTTGTTATTTAAAAAAAAAATAAGAAAACTGAACTCAAATTTTGTCTCGAAAATGTCTAAGCGTAAAGCAGAACACGAACGAAGTAAATTGTTTCGTGTGTAAAAAAAACTAAAAATAGATTTTAGAAAAATGGGAATTTAACATCTGAAAGTGTATATCTCACCTATTTTTTGTCTTCTTTTAATAAGGAGAATACAATTTGTGCTTGTGTACCTGGGTTTATATACAAAAATACTACACTGAGTGCAACAATATAATATTCAGCATGATATATCATTCCAGGTAAAAATGAAATATATCATGATTTATGCATCATCATAATCATTAATTTAATTTAAACACATTCATAAGAATTCATATGTTGCAAAACGTTACATAGGACTAGGCTCATTTTCATTTTAACCTCATTAAGCAGAATTATTGTCAAAAATATATAGACGACCACCTGGCGGGATTTGTTAAAAGCTCGAATTTTTTAAAATTTAATAAACAGACTAAAACTGTTTAAAGCCGTAGCCTAGAAAAAACAACTTTGAACGATTGGTAATTTTACGTAAACGCACACTAAAACTTTCTAATTCGCTTTTTTAAAGTTTTTAATAAAGTTCCTACCGAACGAAATTTAGCAATTTTAGAATATTGCCTGAAATCATCTTCTCAAACATTGACACAATTTCAAAATCATCTCAAATCACCTAAATTTCAATGAAATTTCGTAGGCAACTGTGTTAGTTACCAGTTTGTACCAGCTTTCTGATAAAGTAAACAAACAAAGCTAACACAACTGTGAGGAAATTATAAGTTGTCAATTTGTTTTGTTTCTGGTTTTCAATTAAACCAATTTAAAGATTTCCCGTTTTGAAGTAGGGCAATAGCCAGGGCTGGATTTTTCATAAGGCTGACTAGGCCTAGGCCTCGGGCATCATGACAAATGGGGCACCAACTAAATACCAAACAAAATGAAATAACTGAATCCAAACTACCATAAAATTTTATAAAGTGGATTCAATGGAAAATCTCCAACTTCCCACTTTTCATCATTAAAACATTTCTGTTCAAGTACAGCTAAATATTATTTTCAACCGGACAATCCATATAATGCAAAGTCTAATTTAAGAATAGACAAGAGGGACAAATCTGGGTATTTTTGGAAAGGATTGGAAACTCAAATTAGATATCGTGAGTTCTATCCAGATTAAGTTAATTTTGTTCGATATAAAATAAGATAATAAATTGGGTGGCGCAACAGCTCGTGGAGAACCAGGGCCTAGTGACTTACAACTCTCAACCATTCCTGTGTGCGTGTTTAATGGCAGGAATGGAGGGGACCTACAGTTTTTTGCCGAGTCCGAACGGCTAAATGAGAAGCACTTTTTCATGACAAGTATACTCTTGGAGGATTTGTCAGTTCCTCGCAAGAGGCAGTACCTCGAATAAAACATTTCTGTTTTTAGGTGGCACGGCTGGGACTCGAACCCACGCCTTTGGCATGACAGTCCCACGCACTAACCATCATGCCACGAGGTACTATTTTGTTCGATATGAATAAGCGTCAATTCGATATGAATAAGCGTCAATTCGATTTTATCGGTCCCTGTTACCCCTAAGAATTATTTTTTTTTTTTCAGTTTAGTTTTGAAGGAAAAATATTCTCTTAATCATTTCGTTACAAACACTTTTGACAACTCTTTTCAATAAGTAAATATTAGATTTTTTCACGTACTTTTTGGGCTAAATTTGGCATTCTGTCGAATTTTGAAGGGGATATCCTTTGCTCTGTGGTGAGTGTTCTCTTCCGCCAAAAACTATACATGTTTTTGTACACGAACACGAATTTGGATGTTTTGTGTGAGTACCTACACGAACAGACTTATTATCACTCAAATTTTTCTATTTGGCTATTGCCGTTTATCTTGTGCCACGTTGATAATTTGATATTAACTTCTACTTCATGCCATTCTGTCATTCTGATCAAAAACTTCTATGTCCCGTTGTCTCGTATATCCCATTAATATGTTTTTCAACTAATTCATATATGTAGAGTGGTCGTTATATGGGTTTTTTGAGTTTTTATATTGGATGGGCCTAAATCGGATCTTATTGAAGAAAACAAAATTCCTAATTTTTCAGATTTCTATTTTCATTCCCTATAGTCGCTCTAGGGGTTAATTAAATTTCCCTTTTTTTTTAAGTTCGAGTAAAATCTGCCAGAAAACAACGGAAACACTTGCAGTAGTGTTTTGTAGCTTTTGGAAAGCCAGAAGTCCATTTTTATAGGTTATTTTCAAAGAAAGTTCTTTGAATAAACAATTTCCAAAAATTTTGAAGAAAAAAATTGTTTCTTCTTTAAAATGTTGAGTTTGGAACAATTTTTTCCCAAAGCTGGTCATAAAAAAAATTAATTTGAAAACAAACCGTAAAATGGACTTCTGGCTTTCCAAAAAGCTATAAAACATCACATGTTTTTTAATTATTTTTTTTTCTATTTTATGCAATTATTTTACTTAATCCTCTTTTTGTAGGATTTTTCTTGTCTACTTCCCACCTACATGCTCTGTACCCCTACAGCGACTATAGAGGATGAAAATAAAATCTGAACAAATTAGGGATTTTTTTTTGTTCATTTAGAGTTGATTTAGACCCATCCGCGATGACCTTTTTTTAACGACCACCCTTATGTACATACATGTGTACGTAGGCAATTTTTAGTGGTTCAAGTAATATTGCATTTTAAATATTTTACAAAAATATTAATGCATTGTATTTAACAGTCAAATCAAATCATAAGTCCATTTTTATAACTATTAAAAATGTTAACTTTTTTTAATTTTTTTCAAAATAGCTTTCCTGATTTTGATCTTTTTTATTTTAACTATTTAGAACACTCAACATGTCGTTAGCCCAAGATGAACCTTTCCTTTTATTTTTCTTATTTGATAAGTTTATAAGTTTAAGGAAATAAAAGCTAGGACACCATTTACTCTATAGGAATAGGGCCCAAAAAAGTTAAATCTGGCCCTGGCAATACCTATCTAGGAGTGGAAGTTTTAAATATGTCCTAACTGCTTGGAAGACACTCACGCAACATCCCCTACTTATACGAAACTATCAAACAAAATTGTCTCATTTGCAGTGTGGGCACTTTTAGGTATTTTAAAATAAAGTTCTCAAAGCATCGTAATTTCAGCAGTGGGATTATGCTAAAAAATTAGTTCATAGAAAATGTTTCAGCTAGGCAAAACTGGAATTTACCTTATGAAGCTTTCATAAGATAAACTGCAGACTTGCCTACAAATAGCTTTTATAATCACCCCTATTACGATTTTCAACTAAAAATTGATAATTGATATTGACATTTTGTATTTTAAAACTTAGATAATTACTTAAAAAAATAATCCACTATTAATTGAGAATAATTATAATAATAATAGTTATAAATAATCATAATTCTCAATCATCGAAACTTTTATCACTTGGGTTGTAATATCAAACTTCAATATTTATCAGTCATGAATTATTGCTAGCTTACAGTTGCAATAGGGGTGTATCACTATGAATTTGTCCCAATGACTCACAGATATGAAAATAAAAACTTATTCATGTACAAGTCCGGAAGTGAATCCTAAAACTGTTTTGCTGACCAAGAAACATCTTACAAGAGACATCGATAGTTTGTCCTTATAGAGACCTTATATAGAGACGACTACGACATATGAGCTTTACTCTATTAAAAAAAAAAAACAGAATCATCATACTAAGCGCAGCAGGAATTTTAGGTCATTCAGAAATAGTTTTTTATTTTTATACACGAATTGCATTGCAACAAACAAAAAAAAATCTTTTTTTTGTGGAAAAATAGAAAATGTATGCGAGTTTCAAAAATATTCGTAGCCACTGTTTTTGATGATAGATGCAGCAGGAGATAGTATATATATATATTAGGGTAGTCCTTATTCAATTCAAAACATTGAAAATACAATTTCCCTAATTTTTTCAGATTTTTTTTTCACCCCTGTGCCTACGTTCTGTAACTCTCACATCGAGAAATTTCTCGCATGGAACACGTGAATCAAAACAAATATGACGTAAATTGGCATTCAAATTGTTTTCTCACGTTCGCCTGGTTCTGTAACTAGATTTTCTCGACTTGAAACTTTTCGGAATAAAATTTCTGTGAGAGCCTGGAAAAATATGAGTAAAACTGTGAGAGCCTGGAAAAATGTGAGTTAAACTGTTTCTGTAAGAAAAAAGTCGAGATAATTTCTCGATTTAACTGCTAAAATTACTCGACAAGTAAAACGCATGTGAGAAGAAAATTAAAGCGATTAAAAGTAGAGAAATGGCAAATATTTTGTATTTTTTGTAATTTGTATTATTTCAAAACAAAAACAAAAGAACACTCTCCCTTTGGATTTAGCAAAAAGGGGAGTTTGGAAATGTAAATGTAAGCGCTAAAAACAAATATAGAAATACCTACTTATCAATCATTTTCTTCTTTAGTTCAACTTAAGTGAGGTGCGCTTGAGAACTCTCCTCACTTCAGAAGCAATATTGAATGAAAGTAGATACGTAACAGACCCTAAAAAGGGGTGATCATACCTATAATTCACTTAAGTGAAATTAGTAATTTTGTCCATTTTGTGCTTCAGTATTGTCAGTTTCACTTAAGTGAGGTTTACCTAAGATTTTTCATATTCACTCAGGTTCACTTAAGTGAGGTGCACTCGAGAGTCCTCATAACATCTGAAGCAAGAGTAAATTCAACTAGACTAAAAATAACAAACCGTTATTATGGGCAAATTCACTTACCTAAGTGAAATTAATAATCTTTCTTTTTTTGTGCTCAGTGTCTTCAGTTTCAATTAAGTGTGGTATACTTCAGATTCTTCAGTTTCATTTAATTGAGGTATGCTTTTGAAAGCTTACAAAATTGAAACTAGACCAAAAGTATCGAATGAAAATTATGGGAACGTCATTATATAGATTATATTTACATAATTGTATGGTTATATATACAAATACATGCGTAGATGTATCCATATAAGTATATTATCAATGTGTTTAGATTGATATTTTTTCAATAAATGCATTAATAACCCTAAAAAAAAAACAATTTATATATTAGTACGTAAACACTTTTCTATATCTCCCTTTTACTACTTGGCGATACTAGCTTATATAAATGCGTGTTTACTAATTGCATTAAGACGGCAGACCTACATAAGACATTTGATAAAAGTACAAATATTTTTAAATATTTGAATTTTAACTGTCAATAACATAGTTTCCGGTAGATATTCCAATGGAAAGACAAATCAAAAGAGATGTTTCTCACATTGAGATACAGACACAGTTTATTTTTCCAAGTCGAGAAACGTTGGGATTTTGTGTTCCATGTTTTCTCGATGCGAGAAGTTCTCGCCTAAGTTACAGAACGTAGGCACTGGTCTCTCTTTTTTCACTTCAAGGTACAAATAATGGAGTTAGGGTGATTATTATAACGTGAAAAAAATCAGAATTTATAGATTAGATTCAGACGAAAAAAAATCTTATAGGGGGGTTATTTCCCCCCGTTTAGGCGGGAAGGGTAATTTTCTAAAAAATTGACCCAAAATAGAACAAAATTATTAAAAAACAAGGGCACCACCAACAATGGCATGCCATAGCTTTTTTAAAGCCATGAATCCAGTCTTTAATATGTTTTTTAAATCAAGCTTTTATTGTAAATAGTTTTTGAAAAAATAATTTTCAAACTTAAAAATAAAAACAAAAATAATAATTTCTTACTCTTGAAAACTATTTTTTTTTCAGAAACTATTTACAATAAAATGTAATAAAATGGGTGAAATAAAAATCTGGAAAAATTAGGAAATTTTTGTTTCTCTATTTAGAGTCATTTGATTTTTATCCAAGTTGGAATTTCCAAAAAACCCAATATAAGGACCACCCTAATATATAATATATACCTTAGCAGAATATTTGATTCGCCGTATTGAACAGAACTGTGGAAATATAGTTTTCTTTTATGTATTGAAGCAAAATTTTCATTTTTTGTAATTGGCCTGAAAATTGCATTTTTCAGATGTTTGGGTTTTTGAAACTGCAATTTTTTACCTACGAAGAAGTCAATATGGTTCCAGTTACAAGTTTATAACTTCATTCAATATCAGGTATCTTCAAAGATTCACAAATATTCCAGACAAATATCAGGCGGGAAATACGAAAAAAAAATTGTCAAAAACAATTCAAATAGGGGTGTTCACATGGGCCAGCATCGCTTGACAGCATCGCTTGATGGAAATGGAACAAGTATTCAAAATCTTTTAAAAACCATACAACATTGGCTGTCAAGCGGTTGTTTCTTGCGTTCAAATGATCAAATCAAGCCATGTTGTCAAGCAATGTTGGTCCAAGTGAACAACCCTAATAGTAGAAGATACTAGTCGCACTGGTTCATACTGGAGAGGGGAAATAATTTAGGAAATAACAAATAAAATATATTCGATAATTTTGAATGAACAACAACAACTTGTGTGTGTTACACACAAGACCCAACTTAAAATATATTCGTATTATCAGAAAATTGATAATCAGATAACAGTGCAGTGCTCAAGTGTGTTTCATAATTAAATCGAAGAGCTCTGGGGGGTCATCCCAAAATTGTATAAACGATAATCGTCAAAACGTACATAATATATTTACAAATTAATTCATATGCATGTACAGTAGGGAGCACAAATGAGTACATGTTTGTAGTTCGCGCACTTATTGATGCATAAAAACAGAAATAATAGAGCAAATTGAAAAAATTTTTTTGCTCTGTATTTTATGTTCAATTCTCAAGAAAACGGTATATAATACATAACGGAAAGGAGCAAGTTCTAAGACAAAAACAAATAAAACAAAAATAAGTCGCATGTACTCAATTTTGCACCAAGCGTTAATCAGCAAAAATATCGAAATTTGCTGTTAGATTTGCAAGTTTTTGGTTTGTTTATGACTTCCTTTATCTTTTGTAGTTTGAGATAATGTTTAATTGCGTATGGTTAGAACTTTCACCAGCGTATTTTAATAAATGAAATATATAATTATAAAAATTTCATTGCTCTTTAAGATTATGAGGAAACTATCACGACAGTTTGAGGACAGTATTGTAGTCATGACAAAGAGTGGCTTCTCGACACAAATGATAGCTAATAAGCTTAAAAGAAGGCAATCGGTGGTCATAAAAGTCCAGAAAATGCGAGTTATTGTTCCTAAAGAACAAGTCAAATGCCGCACAAAAATTTTGACGGATGCGGACGCACCTCGCAGGATATTAGAAATGAAAGGGAACAAGTGTTTAACACCAAATCATGCTTCCTTAGCAATAAATAAGCCCGTTAGCCAATGAACTGCAAGAATAACCTTCAACGACATTGGTTATATCTCAGCGGTTAAAAAAATAAAAGCCTGCATTGTCAGTAAAAATGCTAAGGTGTGGTTAAAGTTCGTCAGAAAACACAGAAATTGGACAGTACGTAATTGGAAACGTGTAGTGTGGTCAGATGTCCAATTTCTGTATTCTCTGTCGAACTTTAACCACACCTTAGCATTTTTTCCGACAATGCAGGCTTTTATTCTTTTAACCGCTGAGATATAACCAATGTCGTTGAGGGTTCTTCTTGCAGTTTCTCGGCTAACGGGCTTATTTATTGCTAAAGAAGCATCATTTGGTGTTAAACACTTGTTCCCTTTCATTTCTAATATCCTGCGAGGTGCGTCCGCATCCGTCAAAATTTGTATGCGGCCTCTGACTTGTGCTCTAGGAACAATGGCTCGCCTTTTCTGGACTTTTATGACCACCGATTGGCTTATTTTAAGCTTCTTAGCTATCATTTGCGTCGAGAAGCCACTCTTTGCCATGACTACAATACTGTCCTCAATCTGCCGTAATAGTTAACTCATTATTTTAAAGAGCAATGAAATTATTATAATTATTTATTTCATTTATTAAAATATGCTGGTGAAAGTTCTAACCATTCGCAATTAAACATATCTCAAACTAAAAAAGATATAGGAAGTCATAAACAAACCAAAAACTTGCAAATCTAACAGCAAATTTCGATATTTTTGCTGATTAACGTTTGGTGCAAAATTGAGTACATGCGACTTATTTTTGTTTTATTTGTTTTTTTCTTAGAACTTGCTCCTTTCTGTTATGTATTATATACCGTTTTCTTGAGAATTGAACATAAAATACAGAGCAAAAAAAAATTTTCTATTTGCTTTATTATTTCTGTTCTTATGCATCAATAAGTGCGCGAATTACAAACATGTACTCATTTGTGCTCCCTACTGTATGTATGGTTATATGTATATAGAAAATGACACATTTGCGTTTTGTTTTTCGATAAGAGAACCAAAATTTAAAATTCCACTGGGTACTCAATGATTCAACTACAATCACTTACAAAATTCAAAATTAAAGCAAGAAGATACCTATTTAGTTATCGTCTAAATGCTATAGCTTTGCCCAGAGTTTGCTCAATGCTCTAAGATTCTGCTCAAAGTGAGTTAAAAAATGAAAATGCATATATGTACACTAGGGTGGTCCTTAAATTGGACATTGTCTTGGATAGCCCTCATTCGATTCAAAACATTGAAAAACAATTTCCCTAATTTTTTCAGATTTTTATTTCACCCCCCTGGTCTCCCTTTTTTTACTTCAAGGTACGTAATGGAGTTAGGATGATTCTTATAACACGCAAAAAAAAAGTCGGAACTTATAGATTAGATTCAGACGAAAAAAAAATCGTATGGGAGGGGGGGTCTATTCCCCCCCGTTCAGGCAGGAGGGGTTATTTTCTAAAAATTTGACCAAAAATTAAAAAAAATTATTAAAAAACAACGGGACCACTTACAATGGCATGCTATAGCTTTTTTTAAAAGCCATGAATCCAGTCTCTAATATATTTTTTAAATCAAGTTTTTATTGTAAATAGTTTTTGAAAAAATAATTTTCAAACCTTAAAAATAAAAACAAAAATAATATTTTTTTACGTTTGAAAATTATTTTTTCAGAAACTATTTACAATAAAAACTTGATTTAAAAAACATATTACAGACTGGATTCATGGCTTTAAAAACAGCTATAGCATGCCATTGTAAGTGGTCCCGTTGTTTTTTAATAATTTTTTTTAATTTTTGGTCAAATTTTAGAAAATTACCCTTCCTGCCTAAACGGGGGGGAATAGACCCCCCCCTCCCATACGATTTTTTTTTTCGTCTGAATCTAATCTATAAGTTCCGACTTTTTTTTTGCGTGTTATAAGAATCACCCTTACTCCATTACTTGTACCTTGAAGTAAAAAAAGGGAGACCAGGGGGGTGGAATAAAAATCTGAAAAAATTATGAAAATTTTTTTTCTCCATTTAGAGTCATTTGATGCCTATCCAAGTTGGATTTTAAAAAAAACCCAAAATAAGGACCGCCCTAATGTACACATATATACAAATACAATGTACCTACATTAGGTAGAGTTTTATGGTATTGCGAAGATTCAAAATGTTCCACTATACACCACACGATGTTCCTGCTCATGATGATCATGCATTTAAGGCCCGGGCAAACAGAGTGCGATCTGGCGTTTTTTGTGAGAAATTATAAACAAAAATTTGATCGCCGCGATCTATTTTCCCCAGTGAAGTATTGATCGTATCGCCGCGCGTTCTGTGGTACTATGAACATCGAAGGCTGGTTGGAATAGTCGGCCAGTTTTGATCATCGTTAAAAAAATCTGTTCTTTCTCTATTAGGGCTGTAAAAGTAACGACAATATGAGTACCCGCATGTTTACGTTACTTTTGGTTCGAGTACTCGTTACTTTGGTATCGTTACTCGTTACTCTCGTTACTTTCGTTATATTGGTATGTAGATACCCTGAAAATCGAAAAGGCATTTCGCATTTCGGATTTTTTATTGTAACGATGCGAATATGATTATGTATTTGTATGTGGTTCGGACTAGTTCGGACTACATAACAACTAAGGAGAATGATATAAAATGATTCCTTCTCTCATGGTTTCAATGTAATCGACACAGGTGATAGCTGAGACATACCTATGTAACTAAAAAGAAAAAATATTTTCAAAATACCTAGGGTGATTTACAAAAAATTTTAACATTTTTCAACTTTGTTGTTCTTTCAGTGATTTCAATGAATTAGAAATGAAGAGGTGATAGCTGAAACAGAATTTCAACAAAAAACATGTTTTCAAAACAGGGTGTTTCAAAAATATGTATGTCAATAATTTGCAACTTCGATGTTATTTGAGTGATTTCAATGAAATTGACACAGTACACATTGATAACTGAGACAGAATTAAAAAGAACAATATTTTCAAAACAGGGTTTTTCACAAAGAAATTCAACATTTTTCAACTTCGTTGTTCCTTCAATGATTTCAATGAATTTGACACCAGGTGATAGCTGAGATAGAATTTCAACAGACAAATATATTTTCAAAACAGGGTGTTTCAAAAATATTTCTACGATGACCGTCACGACGATGACGATGGCCATGACGATGACGGGCAGGACGGGCATGACGGCCGGCCGGCGGCGTCGATGACTATGTTACGGTGGGCATCATATCGCAGGCAAGTCTTGGCTCATGGGAACTGGGATAGATTTTCTGGAGGTTGGTCTGGAACTGGGACAAAGGATATCTACATTTTTTTTGAAAAATTTATTGAAAAAAACGTAAATTTTTTTTTTTCTAAATTTTATAAAAAAAGAACTTTTTTTGTAAATTTGTTTACAAATTTGAAAAAAAATTGCTTTTGCACCAAATGTATTCTTAAGATAAATTTGCATTTTAAAAGTCGCTAACCCAGCGGCTCCATTGGCAATATTTGAGGCAGTTAATTGTCTCACTCATTGCTATTGTTTTTAATAATGAAAATGGAGACGCTTGTCAATGGCAATATTGCCCAGAAGATGAGAGGCAATTATTGATTTCCATCGTCAAGGCAATCAATTGAGGAAAAATGGGGTTCTCCGTGTTTGTGAATGGCTTCTTTATTGATTTTTTCAATTAAATCGTAGAATATATGTACGTACGCACATAACAAAATATAGTGAATTAAAATTAAATTTTATTAAAAACAGGGGATTTGAACAGCATTTGACTGCATTTGAAGTCAAATACTTCTATACCCATATTTTATAATTGAAATTGCCTGGTAATGAAAATGCCCACCCAAGCAATAAATTGCCATTCCTATTTCAATTGCCTCAAAAATTGCCAATGGAGCCACAGCGTAAGACGCTTATAGTTAAGCCGAAAATCAAGGATAAAGGTGTCAACTTTGATGTTTCTAGGACGTTTAGTTAAGTCGCAAACCGTGTTTAAAGATTTCTCAAAAAAAAAGAATTCATTCCTATTTACAAAAAAAATTCTTAAAAAAGTTGAGAAAGTTTTGTAGCAAAACTGAATATATTTTTATGAAAGTTTAGGAAAAAACTGTTTTTACCAACTTATTTTTTGATTTTTTAGAACTTCTTAGAACACGAATATGCCTTTTATAAGTAACTAAGACGCTTAGGTCAGCCGCAAATCAAGTTACAGGATGTCAACTTTGATGCCTCTAGGACGCTTAGTTTAGCCGCAAATCGCGTTTAAAGATAAAAGTCAATTTTTCATATAATGCGATGCATCATTTGAAAGCTGGCACTCCTTAGATTATGAATATGATGCTTATAGCGAGTTTCTTTGCCAAGTTTTCTTGACATTTCGTGGCCTGCTTCGCGGGTTCTCAGGATTTTTACCCTCCTTTTTGGGTCATCTGTCCCGCTCACGCAACTCCGTTGGTCCGCTTCGGGTATTCAAAGTCGTCTGGCGAGCACCAATGTCAAGTTTTCTTGAGCAACAGTACCTTGCTTGGTCCGCTTCGCTGGTTCTCAGGATTTCAACCCTCCTCTTTGGGTCCTCTGTCCCGCTTACGCAACTCCGTTGCTCCGCTCCGGGTATTTAAAGTCGTCTGGCAGGCGCCAATGTCTAGTTTTTTTAAGCAACAGTACCTATAATTCATATTTCGAAAAAAATTAAAAACGAAAAAAAAGCTGAGAAAAGTTTAGTTTTTTCATTGAAATTTTCTTCAAAAAAATTTGTTTTTTCTAATTTTTTTTTCAAAAAAAAAGTCGAAAAAGTTAATATTTTTCTATAAAAAAAAAATTAGAAAAAAAGTAGTTTTTTTTTCTAAATTTCTCAAAAAAAGTATATTTTTATAAATTTTTGAAAAAAAAAAAAATTCCCACCTCTGTCCAGAATCCAGACCAACTCACAAGTCTAGACCACCTCACACCAAATCTCCCGATCCCGACTCCCACCAAACAGAAACCTACCCCCTTTCATATTCATTTCAGTTAAAATTTTTCATATCCATACTCAAAAGCAAAACAACAAGAGGAAAAGGAAACGTTACTCTAGTGTCTTTCTGCCTGTGTCTAGTTAGTTGGTATATGGTATGTCTATGTAGTATGTATAATGTAGTACGTTTGATATCGGTATAAGAACAGTTTTGCTTGATACGCCATTTCAAATTCATTCCGTACGTGCGACGAGTCCGAGTGATACGATATCCGATATAGTACTTTTTGTATTGTATTGAAAAAGTAACGAAACATACGAGTAACGAGATTATTTAGGTAGTAACGTTTCGTTACTCGGTATCGAAGTGAATACCCGTATATTATTAACGAATACATACGATTCGTTACAGCTCTATATTTTTCCTTGTTTCCTGAAGCATGTACCATGAGCATCGTCAGTTTGGATGCAACACATGCATACATTTATTACATAAGTAATGCGTTGCGTGCTGGTATCGTCATCGTTCATCGTGAGGGTATTATAAGCACTGGACCCATGTTCTGTAAATATCACATCGATAAAATTCTTCGAGAAACGTTGAAAAATGAAACAAATCTCATACGATTTGTTTGAATTTTCATTGTTTCTCGACGAATTTTAGCGACGCGATAGTTACAGAACTTGGGTGTTGGTGACAAATAATTTGGTTCGTTCCTAATTTTGGTACTGACGGAACTGAGTTACGATACGAACAAGAAAATAATTAGGTTTGTGGCCAGCTTTAAATATTAAGGGTGTCCCAAAATAAAGGCAAGTTAGTATAGACAAAATTATTATTTTCTGAAGATTGTTATTTTTTAATTGAAACATAAAGTACACAGGATAGGGTTGTGTATGGAATAGCACATCGGACAAATGGCCTCCATGGTCTTGCTAGCACATACGCACTCTTTTCTTGAAATTATCTTTGGCAATTTTTTCATTATTTTTGAAATATTGTTCAACAACGAAAACACGCCGGTTATAACACCTATCATGAAGCTAATGTGCAATCTGCTTAGAGATATCGAACGCTTAGGCCTGGTTAACACGGCAATGTTCCGCACGTTTTTTGCGGTATAGATTCAAACGGCATGTAGTAGAAATACAAACGGCAAACGTTCGAACGTCGTGTGAAAAGTTCTATATAGAATATATACGCCACTGCTCATTCGCTCGGATTTATACTGCGGTGCATTGCTGCGTGAGCTTGGATTGCTTTAAATCCATTACTGGACAGATTTGTTATGTTGCCAAACAAGCGGTGATATTTTTCCATCTAAGGTTGCCTCAGCATAAGCTAACATGTAGCAATGAATATATCTATATCTGCTTTTCTAGGTAAAAGAGGTAGAGTTGTTCCACTTTTAGTGAGTTTATCTGCCTTTAAATTACCTGGATTGTCTCTATGCCCCAGCACCCAACACAGGTGAATGTTAAACAGCTGTACTATTTCCTGCAGAGATGAATTGCAATCAAGAGCTGCTAAAGAGTTAGTAGAGACCGATTTAATAGATTTGATAGCTGCTTGACTATCCGAGAAGATGCGGATATCTGTGGTTGAAAACACGTTTTCTTTCAGCCGAGATAAAGATTCTTTGATCGCCAGAAGTTCCGCCTGGAACACGCTACAATGATTAGGAAAACGGAAGTAGAGACTTTATCTTAGTCTTTCTGAGTACAAACCACCAACCAACCCGTCATCAGTTTTTGATCCGTCGCCGTCGGTGTAAAACTCTTTTGATTCATCTTTCAAGAGAGCCGTATCCACCCAAAAGACTCTTAAAGGAGTGCTGACTTGAAAGTTTCTGCCAAATTGTAGTTTTGGAGTGGTGTAATTAGTGTGACGTAGTACCTCGTGGCATAATGGTTAGTACGTTGGACTGTCATGCCAAAGGTGTGGGTTCGATTTTTAGCCGTGTCACCTAAAAACAGAGTTGTTTTTACCAGAGGTACTGCCCCTTGCGAGGAACTGACAAATCCTCATGACACTTGTCAGGCGAATGGCTGTATTTGTAGCCCATAGAGATCTCTACCAAATTGTCTAAGTCAAAGTGACAGCTGAGAACTCGGCACGTTTGACAGACACAATTACCAACACAAAAAGAATCCAAACATTTACACTCCACTTCAAATGAATAAGGACACACAATTTCAAAGGTTCCTTTTCCATTTTTTCTTAGCATTGTGCATTAATGAATGATTTGATTATCCTTATTGTTTGTTTATGATGTTGGGAAAAGAAAACAGAAAGATTAGTTCAAAAAGCACTGCTATTTTTCATCAAAGTCTTTCCATAAGGAAAATGCAGTCTTTTTGTGTCAACTGAATAAGCTAAATTATTGAAACTGGTAATAAAGTTAATGGATGGAAGTAAAAAAAATTGTTTGAAATAGTTTTTATTGTTTATATTTATTCTCGGACAATGCACAATGTTTGAAAAAAAAATTGACAAACCAACTACGAAAATCCATGTGCTCATTCTGTTGAATTGGAGTGTATTGGCCTCCGAAATAAAAAAGAAAATGTGCCGAGGTCCTGAGTTTGACATTTAGAAATGAACATTCGTATTTGCTAAAAAGCCCTATTGTTTTCTGAAAATATTAAGGTGTGTCAGATGGAGCAGAACGTGTGTCAGCGGAGTGGCTAAATGTATCGTACGAAGTGCTCCACTTCTGCACAAACAAGCAGAGAGTTGGGCTTTTCTTAATTTGTCGCAATTTACCGCTTTATCTAGAGCAGTCCACCATACTGCCACTTCGTAAGTAGGATCGGTCTATTTGCCAAAGTATATAGTCAGTGAGTTATACGAGGTTGTAGGCCCATTTGTTCCCCTAGGCTTTTTTGCATGACATCACGGAATTATGGTGCCAATATTTAAAGCAGCTACAATATTTTGCTTGTAAGAATATATTTAACTTTTAATACTTTCTACTGAAAACTAGCAGAAGATATTTACCTATCAAGTAGACACAATTATGACAGTTCTCTCAGGAAATTATCTTCTAAAATTCTAACAGACAACGCTCGATATCAAAATCTCAAAAATTGTAGTTTCAAATGGACAGCCACCCGACAGTAACTCTCGAGAGATTACTAGTGAAAGTAGGTGCTCTGAAAAAAATCAGCTAATATTTATTTATTCTCGGCCATTCCAAAGTAACGGAGAAGACAATCGGACGCTTTAAGTAAGGTTTTTCTAGTTAAGAAACTAATATTTTTTTTATGAAACTCAATGGTTTTTAAGAATTCATCACAAAGTACACGACACAGAAGTTTCACCAAAAAATTATGAAATTTAGTAAGTTTATTCAAAAAAATAGACGGTAACGGAGAAGACACGTACGATTTAGAGATTTCCGACCATTGATTGCCTTGAAGCTTAAAATTCTGCGCCGTCCATTAAGATATGAAGTTGATTTTTTTGCACACTTTCATTAAACCAACATTAATCAAAAACCATCCTTGGTTTAATGCCAAGTTTCATTTTACTAACAGAAAAAAATATGAAAGATGGTAACGGAGAAGACAGCTAATGGTAACGGAGAAGACACATACGATTAAAGATTTCTTTTTTGTTCAGTTATATTGTAATTCGTATTTTTAAATTATTCTCATCAATGATAAAAGTGATTTAGGCAATTGAAAAAATGTGTGTAAAGTTTCATTGAAATCGGTTAACGTTAACACGTGCTAGCGAGCACTTGAAATTTTTCATTCAAAACACATGGGGTTTTAACAGTTTTTACTCAAAATATCAGCAAAATTGTAAAAGTTGATGGAAAATCTTTAAACTTGGCACATAAATTAACTACTGTTAGGAGTATCAAAAAAAATATTTTCAATAGTTTTGCATAATATTAAACCCATCAAAAAATTTAATTAAAAATCGTTGTTTTTGTGCATTTGTTGCTATTTTAAATGGAGTAACTGTTGTTTACAAAAATAAAAAAAAAAAATATATTTGTATACTTCTTATGGTATTTAGTATATGTGCCAAGTTTAAAGTTTTTCCATCAACGTTTACACTTTTACGGGCCCTTTGAGTAAAAGACTGTCAAAACACCATGTTTTTTATATGAAAAACTTCAAGTGCTCGCTAGCACGTATAAACGTCAACTGATTTCAATAAAATTTAACACATATTTTTTTTTAGCTACCTTGATCCATTTTAAGAAAGGGGATCAAAGAAATTCAGACTTTAAGAAAAAAGTGCCTGTGAGTCTTTGAAATTTGGATGAGAAAGTGCAATTTTGTCTTCTCCGTTACCCTGTTTTAGACAGTAAGACATGATTTAAAAATCTATACAAAATCCAAAATAATCCTTTTTCAAGTCTTGCTTTGTATGCGGAATGATTTTACAAATACTAATATAGTTCGCCATTTATACCAACTTTAGTAATTTTTCGGTAACGGAGAAGACATGAAATGTTCAGTCATTTTGAGGCGTAATTCTATTTTTACAGCACTCCTATTAGAAAAATAGTCCCGAATTTAAGTAGTGTATTGAAAACACTTATAAAAACCTAACTGCACATCGCCATTTGCATCACAATTTATAGAGAACTGATAGCGGCAAAAATGCCGAAAAATGCCCAGATACGATAGATAAAGTATGAGCTTTTTTGATCACTTGCCTTTTTTACAACAACAAGTAAAATTTTATATTTACAATTTTTTCGTTAACTCTAATATATACTGTAAATATTGGCATATTTAAATATATTTTTTTCCTTAATTTGAAGTTGAGTTGCTTGGTTTCGAAATTTTTGGAATGGCCGTTCTACAGAAATTCGTTCTAAGGGTGCGTATCCATTTCAGAGTAGAACGACTACAAGCAACCCTCAAGCAGCTCTCGAGAATAAAATTCATGAAATTAACTATTCACACCACTGTATTTTGTATATCAAATATATCTTAAGGTAGGTAGTGACACAGGCACCTATAAGGATGAACAACAAAATTTAATCTAAATATACATTTATTTGGCCCCCTTTTTTTGTTGTTGTGTATTATTGCTCTTGGTCACTTGCAGTTTTAGAAAATTGTATGTGTTGTTCTTTCTGACAGGGCACAATATTGTGCATCATAGATGTCTACCTACCTCTTTAATATATAGATAAGTTGAGGGAACTCGCAAGCTTTCTTCATCTTCTTCAGAGCTCAGAGAAAGATTTGAAAATAAACACACACTTCAACTGAGGGGGTACCTAACCCACACGTAAATAATACAAAAGAAGTACGACGAGTAGCTCGTACCTATATATTTATATATGTATGTATAGTATATATAGGTATAGCTGGCTGTAAAGTGAACACTAAACAAGAAAAGTTGATGGGTCTATTTGGATTCTTTTTTCCCGCAAACGATCTTATCTTCTTTGTAGGTTGGTATACAAAGAATGTAGACAGATACAAAGACTTCTTGCACGGTTGAGTGTTTATTTATAACTATTGCTTTTTCTTTTGTTAAGCTCAATTAGATCAATGGACAAGAAGCACAAATAATTAAATCGAGAAGCAGAAACCAGCAAATTTTTAAGTTCGAAAACCGTGGCGTGTAATGTTTTTAAAAATATGTATGTATGTAGGGAATGCACAAAGTAACGGTAAATACGCAGACTTTCTAAAACTAACGAGCAATTGATTAAAGAATGCCAAGAAATGAGGAATTTGAAGGATCAGCACCAGATAATAACTTGCACATACACGGTGATTCACAAAAGATAGTTATGCTCTGAAAGGCTGACTGCACTTACCTTTATCAAAACTCACCTTCCACATCAAACCAAAAAGTGTAAAGCTCAAAAACACTATAGAAACAGAAACACTAGTTGATCGAATCGCGAATACTTTTAAGACACCACACACAACACAAGCCCCGAGTCGAAATCGAATTCGACATGTTGATTGACTCGATTTGGAATGAAAAAAAAACACTCCTTTTATTTATTATTTTTGTTGTTTCAGATCACACCTTTTGAGTCATATCAAGGATGCTTCTGAATTAAGAAATTTATTGCATTGAGAAGAAATATACCTGTGTAAAATTAACAAAAAACTTCCGGAGACGAACCAAGAAACGAGAGTGAATCTGAAATCGTCTTACGTTTGTGGTTAACTATCTCAAACTAAAGCACCTCACTTATGACTTAAAAGAAATAAAAAAAAAAAAAAAAAATAAACGCCGGTGAATTAACTTAAAAAAAATATTAACTTTTCAGTGGTGCGGCTGGCGGCTTATTGTGTGCATCACTGGCCAAGGCGATGAACAAGCCAAAGCCAAAGCCACTACAACCAAAGAGAAGGAAGAGATTAAAAAGAACCAAGACCAAGCAGCTCATGTGTTGTAGCTTATAGCATTTAGATGGTTAGTTACAAAGTCCTGTGGTCTTGTCTTCTTCTCTTATACATTCTCATACCCAGTCATCCCAGTCCGGTCTCCGACGACGATATAATAGGCCATTGAAATAAAAAGCCACTGAGCCAACAATGGCGATACCGTCAAAAGCTGTTTAAAACTCTTGCGGGTACGTACGTAGACGTACCTACACATTTTACATAATTATAAAAAGAAGGTTTAATGTTGATTATTGGATCGTTTTTGCTTCGTCTTCAGCCAGCATCGTAGACCCAAGCTGACGAACGAGAAAGTCGCGCAGAAATGTCTTAATAAAGGGTTGCCAGGAGATCAACTCATGCGGCTATAGCAAGTTTTATTGAATTTGAATTTCTATGAATAAATTTTAACGTCTATAATTAAATCTAAAATTTCTTGTCGAAAAAAGATTCTAGCACGTACTCTTAAACATGCAAGTGCATAATATAAGAACAATGTAAGGCCTTCTGCACACGTAACGTCGCGTCATAGACGTGCACAAGATCCATCATGCAGCGACGACTTCTCTACGTCCAATCTTCTGCACACGAAGTGTATTGTCATCGTTGAATAACATAGGCGAAAATCGATTCGATTTTGAGTAGCCGCATCACCTCACTCGGATCTCAATGGATCCATTGTGCTCCACAGGATGTGGGAAATATAGGAATGGGAAGGGTAAGAGGGAGGACTTAGTGGAAGTGTTAGGTATGAGGTGCCTCCCTCAACTATCCTGATTTCTGGATGAAGTTAAGGATATTCTTTTTAGTGGCAAAGATGAGACATCGTCCAATTCGTCGAAGAAGTATTCTCCGAGGGCATTTTTCCTCGTTTTGGCTAGGTTGGGGCATTTACAGAGGAAGTGAGATGGGCCCTCTTCCACCTCTTCGTCCTGACACCCTCTGCATAAGTCAGATGTGCTGATGCCTATTATGCTCATGTGGGTTCCCATTGAGTTGTGACCCGTAAGGACTCCAACCAACAGAGACAATTGAGGTCTGCTTAGCTTTAGTAAATATTCTGTTTTGTTCTTTGAAATATCTAGCCAAAGATTCCTTGAAACCCAACAGGAGTCAATTGTCATTAGCGGCTTTGAGAAAGCTTTGATGGATTCTACTCTTTTCCTGTTCCAGTGGCATAAGTACCCAAGGTACAGTTTGGCTCGGTTCAAGTAATGAACTGTTTTTGGCCAGTTCATCAGCCATTTCGTTACCATAAATGTCACGGTGACCCGTGACCCATCGAAGGATGATTTAACTCGCAATCTCAACAGCAATCTCAATTCACTACGGCAGCGATTAACCAGTTTTGACGAAACGCTGCAGAGGTTTGGGAGCTTCAATGATCTATTTATGGGTGGATTATCTGAGAAGATGCCTGACCCTACCCCAGCGTCCGTTTTGGAACCGTCAGTAAAGACCGATACATGATTTGCGTTTAGGACCCGTTTCCATAATTTCCTTGTCGGGATATCTGTTAGTGCGTCTGGGTTGAAATCTATGTACGGTGAAATATAGTCCGTTTGAATGTCAGTGAAGTTCATTATAGTTCTGTGAACACAGTGACCCTTTTTCCAATTTTTACATTCTTTAAGTCGTAGATCACTTTTGGCCGCCAACTCTTTCGTGAACAGATCGAGTGGGGCCAGTGAGAGGAAAGTTTCTAGGGCTGCGGTTGACGTGGTTCTCATGGCTCTAGTTGTGCCGATACATGCTATTCTCTGAATTTTTGTCATGACATTGAGATTGATTGTCTTATCCAAGGCTGGCCACTAAACCAAGCAGGTGTACATCGGGATATGCCTAACAACGGCTGTGTACGTCCCATGAAGAGTTTTGGGGCTAGGTCCCCATCTCTTGCCAAAAATTCTACTGCATGTGTAGAAAGCTATTGCTGTTTTTTGTCTTTCTTTGATGTTCTCTTTCCAGTTAAGTTAAGTTTACGATCGATAGCTAAACCAAGATATTTGGCCGTGCCAGTTATATAGAGCGGTGCGGCGCGGCGCGCGTCCCATTTATGGTGGTGGGATTTATGTTTGGAATATTTCGTTTCCTCGTAAACAGAACCAGTTCCGTCTTAAGTGGGTTAACATTAAATCTGCACCTACTGGCCCAATTACTGAACTTGTCAAGGGCTGATTCTAGGAGTTTGCACAGAGTGATGAAATAGAAAAAAAAAATAACAAAAAACTTCCGGAGACGAACCAAGAAACGAGAGTGAATCTGAAATCGTCTTACGTTTGTGGTTAACTATCTCAAACTAAAGCACCTCACTTATGACTTAAAAGAAATAAAAAAAAAATAAATAAATAAACGCCGGTGAATTAACTTAAAAAAAAAAAATTAACTTTTCTGTGGTGCGGCTGGCGGCTTATTGTGTG
Organism: Dasysyrphus tricinctus; assembly: GCA_963921185.1. Classification (NCBI taxonomy): domain Eukaryota; kingdom Metazoa; phylum Arthropoda; class Insecta; order Diptera; family Syrphidae; genus Dasysyrphus; species Dasysyrphus tricinctus. The sequence continues at coordinate 16,344,752 of OY992534.1, forward strand.
CATCACTGGCCAAGGCGATGAACAAGCCAAAGCCAAAGCCACTTCAACCAAAGAGAAGGAAGAGATTAAAAAGAACCAAGACCAAGCAGCTCATGTGTTGTAGCTTATAGCATTTAGATGGTTAGTTACAAAGTCCTGTGGTCTTGTCTTCTTCTCTTATACATTCTCATACCCAGTCATCCCAGTCCGGTCTCCGACGACGATATAATAGGCCATTGAAATAAAAAGCCACTGAGCCAACTGTTGAGGAACCAAATTTATATTTTATTTCATTATTTAAAGTTTGCTTTATAAAAATTAACTAACGTAATTTCAAATCAAATTCAAAATAATTATTTAATGTTTTCATAAATTGCCAAACATTTTTGCTACACCCTATGTTGACGATTATACTTAGGATATTGTTTTTCTTAAATTTGTTTTTTTTTTGTTTATCGTCGTCATAATCTACATAGACACTTGCACTTGATATTATCATGTACATAAGATGACCGTTGGAAAGAGAACAACCGCAATGGTCAATGCGGATTGTTGGTGACGAGTGCAAAATACTGGGATATCGAAGTGTGGCTTGATAGATTTATTGTTTTAAGCCTTCTTCTTATAGCAACCACCAAACCAGACGGTCGACATAAGGTTACATAGCTTGTTAAAAATATTAATACTAAATTTGCATAGTCTTGATTGTTGAATTGCTTCCTCAAATAAAATTATTTTTATAACGTTTTGGAAATTTGAGTTTTTTGTTGAAAAGCGTTCAATCTAAATCAAAGTTGGTCCTTCTTCGCCTTGGATATTTGAATCGGCTTTTCGTTTTCTGGTTGGTGGTGTGCTAGACTTGGATTCCTACATACATATATAGATAAGTATAAGCAGAGAATCTGAATTTTGCTGGTGCTCCTCTGTGCCTTTTATGGATGCTTTTTTTTTGGGGCTCGATTTGCTGCTGCTGTTGTGGGACTTGTCTGTTTATCGTTGGTGAGGAATCGTTGAGGAATCTTTTTGGCTGAAAATATTAACTGTGTGAATTGTGCATATTGTGTTAGATTTTTGAAAAACTCGTGGTTGAGAATTAAATATAACACTGAACGGTTATTACGGTAATTATGGAAGCCTTGAAGCAAGCTCGTGGACACTATAAAGGTTCCATAACTAGGGTTTTTTCTTATGCCCAGAATATTCCCGAAAATGTTACGGTTTTAGAATTGAATGTGCGTCTGGAGCGATTAGAGAAAGCGTTCAAAGATATTTGCGATTCTCAATCGGCTCTTTTTGAGTTTCATGCGGAAGAGGGATACGTTGATCCCGAACCCGAATTTGAGATCCTAGAATCGAAAAACATAACGTCCAAATGTGCTCTATTGAGGCGTATTGAAGACATTACACCGGTTGGTGATGAAGACAAAGATAGTTCGCTGAGGGAATTAGTTGCTTCTCAGACCGAACTTTTAGAAAGGTTAGGGCAATCGGCTTCTTCGAATAATCGTGATGAAAACGTATCAAATGTAAAGCTGCAACCCATGCATATTACGCCGTTTTCCGGTGACTATCGTGAATGGCCGGGTTTTCGTGATGTGTTTTTGCAAACCGTGGACTGCAACACAAAACTTTCCGGTGCTCAAAAGTTTAGATATTTGAAATCTGTGTTGCGCGAAGAAGCTTTGAGCCTTTTAAACGGTATAAGTGTGTCTGATGCAAACTATAAATTGGCTTGGGATAAGCTAGAACGTCGGTATAATAAGCCTCTTTATATTATAAACGCGCTTATTGAACAATTTATTAAGTTACCAAGCGTCGGTTCAGGAGACGGTGCCCACTTGCGTAAGCTGGTTGACAAGGCTGATGAGGTTGTGCGTGGTCTTGAAGCGGTTAAGTCGGAAGGCAGGGATCCGTGGCTCGTGTACCTGCTGATAAATAAAGCAGATTCAGAAACTCGAAAAGCTTGGGCATTAGAAAGCAAAAATTCGGAATATTCTACTATTCAAGAACTTTTAGAATTTTTAGAAGAACGGTCTTGTGCTTTGGAAGCTAGTGACCCAAAGATTACCCGCGTAAAGAACTCTCGTCCGTCAAACCCTACAAATATTAAGAGCTTAGCCGTGGTAAATTCTTCGTGCCCAAAATGCAAGGGTGAACATTATCTTCCACAGTGTCCAGAATTCCTTTCGATGTCGGTTAGTTCGCGTCGCAATTTCGCTAGAGATGAACGATTATGTTATAATTGCCTTGGTACTAAGCACTCATCGATGCGTTGTCGAGTCAAAGCACGTTGTACGCTTTGTAAATCTCGTCATCATAGCTTGGTACACCTAGATAACATTAATCCATCATCTGCTGCACCTAGTTCTTCAAATTTCGCTGATGCTACCCCAAGCTCACCACCGCCGGTCGTGAGCAACCATATGAAAAATGATTCGCGCTCTTCGGTCATATTACCTACAGCTGTCGTCAAAGTGTTTGATTCCCTTGGAAAGACTCATCTCGTGCGCGTTTTATTGGATAGCGGTTCCCAGGTTTCGTTTGTGACAGATAGTTTGGTGAAAAGGCTTGGACTTCGTCGTTCCCATGCTCGTTTATCCATAGCAGGGATTTCGTCGGTTGAAGCTGGTGTGACTGAAGGTGTTGTTGATTTAACGTTAAAATCGCGAGTAGCTTCGCATTCTATGCAATTTCAGGCTTATATTCTTAGCAAAATAACTTCTCAAACTCCATCTTCTTCGTTCGAAGAAAGCAATTTCACTTTCCTCAACGACCTTCTGTTAGCAGACGTAGGATTCAAGAACCCTGGTCCTATTGATGTGCTCTTGGGAGCTGACCAGTCTTGGAGCATTCTGCTCAGTGGTCATCGTTCAGATCCAGAAGGAAAGGTTGTTGCACATGAGACACTTTTCGGATGGGTTGTGACAGGTTGTTTGCCGGCAAAATCTTTAATTTCGTTGCACGCAGGTGTTGACCTTGATGTGATTTTGAAATCGTTTTGGGAGATTGAGGAGGTTCCACATAGTTCAACGTTAACCGTAAGTGAAGACGAGGTAGATAAAAACTTTTCAAAAACCCTTACGCGTACTTCAGATAGCAAATATATGGTAGAACTTCCATTTCGTCAAGATAGTTGTGAGTTTGCTAATACAATCTCTGGAGCTTTATCTAGACTTTTCGCCATGGAACGTCGTTTTTTACGTGACGAGAGCCTAAAAATTGAATATTGCAAGTTCATGAAAACCTATTTAGACCTGGGACATATGGAGCGTATTCCAGATGACGAAATAGAACCTACATCGGGAAAGGTTTTTTATTTACCCCACCACGCCGTTATTACAAACAAAATTCGTGTAGTTTTCGATGGTTCACATAAGGATACCAATCATTGTAGCCTAAATGAGATGCTGCATGTAGGAGCTCCTCTTCAGCGTAACTTGATTAACGTTTGTATTCGTTTTCGCCTTCATCGCTTCGTCTTCTGTGCTGACATTGTAAAAATGTTTCGGCAAATTTGGGTGCATCCAAAGCATCGTGATTTCCAAAGGATAGTTTGGAGAGAGTCTTCTGATAGCCCAATTTCTCACTTTCGTTTGTGTACTGTGACTTATGGTACTTCTCCAGCTCCATATTTGTCCATGAAAGTTCTCCGTCAAATAGCATTTGATTACAAACACCAGTTTCCTCTAGCGTCACATGCCATTTTACATGATATGTATGTTGATGACCTTATGACAGGCGGTGATTCGTTGTTGGAGACATTAGAGCTGAAGAAACAAATTGTCGATTTGCTGTCTCATGGAGGCTTAGAGCTCAGCAAGTGGAGCTCTAATTGTTGGGAGATTTTGCGGGAGATCAACTGTAAGGAGGATGTTTCACTTGATTTGGATAGTTCATCGCAATGTACCAAAGTTCTGGGTTTGGTTTGGAATCCGTATCACGACACCTTTACGTACAAAATTAGCTTGCTTGAACAATTTATGCCCACCAAACGAAAACTACTTTCTGAAGTGGCAAAGATTTTTGATCCCTTGGGATTTTTGGCTCCTTCCACTATTTCTTTGAAAATACTGTTTCAGGAGCTGTGGATCTCAAAGACAAAAATAGACTGGGATGATCCCTTGCCCTTTGAAATTGCAGAAAAATGGAAGCTGTATCGGGACAATTTAACCTATTTCAAAAACTTTAGGATTTCTCGAAGGTTTACCCAAAATTCTAATAGCTTGGATTTAATAGGATTCTCGGATGCTTCAGAAAAGGCTTATTCTGCAGTAGTTTATTGTCGTAGCTGTTCAGGTGATGGTACTGTTGAGGTCCAATTAGTCGCAGCAAAAACTCGTGTTGCTCCGGTGAAACAACTATCTATTCCGCGTCTGGAACTCTGTGGAGCTCTTCTCTTGTGTCGGTTAGTTAAGCTCATTCGATCTTCGTTAGATGTAAAACAAGTTCGAGTATCTGCGTTTTGCGACTCCCAAATTGTTTTGTCCTGGCTTTCCTCTTCTCCACGAAAATGGAGTACATTTGTAGCGAATCGTACGTCTGAAATACTGTCTTTTTTGCCTCGATCGTCTTGGAATCATGTACGTTCATCTGAAAATCCAGCTGATTGTGCTTCTCGGGGTCTTGCACCTAAGGATTTAATGGAATACAAGATGTGGTGGAATGGTCCAGAATGGTTGACTGAGGATTTTGATAACTGGCCGAAAGATCGTGAAATTTGTATAGAAGAGATCCCTGAGGAGAGAAAGAAAGGCGTTACTGTTCATGTTTCCGTTGCAGTTGAGCATTTTCTCGAAAACCTTTCGCTCAAAATATCTGATTGGAGAAAACTTATAAGAATAGTTGGCTATATTCGTCGTTTCATATATTTTTGTCGTTTGCCTAAAGGAGATAGAAGATATGGATATCTTTCGCTTTCCGAGCTTCGCCTTGCTAAAAGGTCCTGCCTCAAGTGGTCTCAAATTGAGTTCCTTGGTGACATAACTGCTCTTAAAGCTGATCGTTGTGTTGATAAGAAGTCCAAATTATGTTCGCTTTCACCTTTTGTTGATGACGTCGGTTTTTTGCGTGTTGGAGGCAGAATTTCGAACGCCAAAGATGTTCACTTTGCGATAAAACACCCTGTTATTCTGCCAAAAAATCATCCTTTAACTCAGCTGATTCTGTTAGATGCTCACAGGAACTTTTTACATATTGGTGTTTCTGGCCTCTTTTCATTGATTCGTCAGGAATATTGGATCCTAGGGAGCAGAAATCTTATTCGAAAACTGGTTCACGATTGTGTTACGTGTTTTCGCCATCGAAAAATTACTTCCACGCAGCTTATGGGGAATTTGCCATCGTCCCGAGTGAATCCATCGTTTGCTTTCGCCCATACAGGATGTGACTACGCTGGCCCCATTACTCTTCGGTCGTCCAGAGGAAGGAAACCAACGCTGACAAAAGGGTATATTTCGTTGTTTGTATGCATGACTACCAAGGCGCTTCACCTTGAATTAGTATCGGACCTGACCACGGAGGCATTTTTGGCTGCCCTGAAAGGATTCATCGCCAGGCGTGGTAAATGCAGTGTTATGTACTCCGATAATGGTACAAATTTTCAAGGAGCAGCTCGTACTCTATCGGAAATGTACAAGCTGGTGCAATCTCAAACTCACATCAATAAGGTTGCTGAAATGTTGGCTGGTGAAAACATTGACTGGCAATTTATACCTCCGCACAGCCCTCACTTTGGTGGGCTTTGGGAAGCGGGGGTAAAATTAGTAAAACAACACCTTCGGCGAGTCATTGGTGATAGTGTTCTAACCTTCGAAGAAATGTGTACCCTGTTAGCCCAAATCGAAGCCCTCTTAAATTCTAGGCCCCTTTGTGCTCTCTCCAATTTAGATCTTGATCCATTAACGCCTTCTCATTTTCTCATAGGTAGACCCTACACGGCCATTCCTGAGCCAAGCTATTTGGAGACTCCTATCAATCGCTTGGGAAGATGGGAACTACTACAAAACATGATGCAAGGTTTTTGGAAAAGGTGGCAAACTGATTACCTTACATCCTTGCAGCACCGTCCGAAGTGGAAAGAAGCTACCAGAGATTTTGAAGTTGGTGACATGGTTATTCTCAAGGAACCCAACTTGCCACCATCACAATGGTCATTAGGAAGAATAACTGCCGTCCATCCAGGCCAAGATGGACACGTACGTGTGGTCACATTGCGCACCAAACGTGGAACTTTTATGCGCCCCATCACTAAACTTGCTCTTTTGCCATGTCCTGAAATTCCTTCAGCGGGGGCGGCATGTTGAGGAACCAAATTTATATTTTATTTCATTATTTAAAGTTTGCTTTATAAAAATTAACTAACGTAATTTCAAATCAAATTCAAAATAATTATTTAATGTTTTCATAAATTGCCAAACATTTTTGCTACACCCTATGTTGACGATTATACTTAGGATATTGTTTTTCTTAAATTTGTTTTTTTTTTGTTTATCGTCGTCATAATCTACATAGACACTTGCACTTGATATTATCATGTACATAAGATGACCGTTGGAAAGAGAACAACCGCAATGGTCAATGCGGATTGTTGGTGACGAGTGCAAAATACTGGGATATCGAAGTGTGGCTTGATAGATTTATTGTTTTAAGCCTTCTTCTTATAGCAACCACCAAACCAGACGGTCGACATAAGGTTACATAGCTTGTTAAAAATATTAATACTAAATTTGCATAGTCTTGATTGTTGAATTGCTTCCTCAAATAAAATTATTTTTATAACGTTTTGGAAATTTGAGTTTTTTGTTGAAAAGCGTTCAATCTAAATCACCAACAATGGCGATACCGTCAAAAGCTGTTTAAAACTCTTGCGGGTACGTACGTAGACGTACCTACACATTTTACATAATTATAAAAAGAAGGTTTAATGTTGATTATTGGATCGTTTTTGCTTCGTCTTCAGCCAGCATCGTAGACTCAAGCTGACGAACGAGAAAGTCGCGCAGAAATGTCTTAATAAAGGGTTGCCAGGAGATCAACTTATGCGGCTATAGCAAGTTTTATTGAATTTGAATTTCTATGAATAATTTTTAACGTCTATAATTAAATCTAAAATTTCTTATTGTAGATACGTACAATATTACGTTGTGGAACTACTGCACGAGTTTTTCAATTGGTAATTATAAATGAAAACTTCTTATACTAATAAAAATTAGATTTGTGCGAGGATAAGAAGTTTTCATTTATAATTACCAACTAAAATTTCTTGTCGAAAAAAGATTCTAGCACGTACTCTTAAACATGCAAGTGCATAAAATAAGAACAATGTAAGGCCTTCTGCACACGTTACGTCGCGTCATAGACGTGCACAAGATTCATCATGCAGCGACGACTTCTCTACGCCCAATCTTCTGCACACGAAGTGTATTGTCATCGTTGAATAACATAGGCGAAAATCGATTCGATTTTGAATTTTAGGGTTAGGTTAGGTTAGTTTTGGTGAGGTGATGATGCGGCTAGCCGCATCACCTCACTCGGATCTCAATGGATCCATTGTGCTCCACAGGATGTGGGAAATATAGGAATGGGAAGGGTAAGAGGGAGGACTTAGTGGAAGTGTTAGGTATGAGGTGCCTCCCTCAACTATCCTGATTTCTGGATGAAGTTAAGGATATTCTTTTTAGTGGCAAAGATGAGACATCGCCCAATTCGTCGAAGAAGTATTCTCCGAGGGCATTTTTCCTCGTTTTGGCTAGGTTGGGGCATTTACAGAGGAAGTGAGATGGGCCCTCTTCCACCTCTTCGTCCTGACACCCTCTGCATAAGTCAGATGTGCTGATGCCTATTATGCTCATGTGGGTTCCCATTGAGTTGTGACCCGTAAGGACTCCAACCAACAGAGACAATTGAGGTCTGCTTAGCTTTAGTAAATATTCTGTTTTGCTCTTTGAAATATCTAGCCAAAGATTCCTTGAAACCCGACAGGAGTCAATTGTCATTAGCGGCTTTGAGAAAGCTTTGATGGATTCTACTCTTTTCCTGTTCCAGTGGCATAAGTACCCAAGGTACAGTTTGGCTCGGTTCAAGTAATGAACTGTTTTTGGCCAGTTCATCAGCCATTTCGTTACCATAAATGCCACGGTGACCCGTGACCCATCGAAGGATGATTTAATTCGCAATCTCAACAGCAATCTCAATTCACCACGGCAGCGATAAACCAGTTTTGACTTGGTGACAATTGACGAAATGGCTCTGATTGCCGCCTGGCTATCTATGATTATATCAATATTTTTGTTCGTCAGTTCAAATTTTAAAAGATATTTTGCAGCCTCGCAAACCGCAAGCAATTCCGCTTGGAAGACGCTGCAGAAGTTTGGGAGCTTCAATGATCTATTTATGGGTGGATTATCTGAGAAGATGCTTGACCCTACCCCAGCGTCCGTTTTGGAACCGTCAGTAAAGACCGATACATGATTTGCGTTTAGGACCCGTTTCCATAATTTCCTTGTCGGGATATCTGTTAGTGCGTCTGGGTTAAAATCTATGAACGGTGAAATATAGTCCGTTTGAATGTCAGTGAAGTTCATTATAGTTCTGTGAACACAGTGACCCTTTTTCCAATTTTTACATTCTTTAAGTCGTAGATCACTTTTGGCCGCCAACTCTTTCGTGAACAGATCGAGTGGGGCCAGTGAGAGGAAAGTTTCTAGGGCTGCGGTTGACGTGGTTCTCATGGCTCTAGTTGTGCCTATACATGCTATTCTCTGAATTTTTGTCATGACATTGAGATTGATTGTCTTATCCAAGGCTGGCCACTAAACCAAGCAGGTGTACATCGGGATATGCCTAACAACGGCTGTGTACGTCCCATGAAGAGTTTTGGGGCTAGGTCCCCATCTCTTGCCAAAAATTCTACTGCATGTGTAGAAAGCTATTGCTGTTTTTTGTCTTTCTTTGATGTTCTCTTTCCAGTTAAGTTAAGTTAACGATCGATAGCTAAACCAAGATATTTGGCCGTGCCAGTTATATAGAGCGGTGCGGCGTGGCGCGCGTCCCATTAATGGTGGTGGGATTTATGTTTGGAATATTTCGTTTCCTCGTAAACAGAACCAGTTCCGTCTTAAGTGGGTTAATGTGTGCATCACTGGCCAAGGCGATGAACAAGCCAAAGCCAAAGCCACTACAACCAAAGAGAAGGAAAGAGATTAAAAAGAACCAAGACCAAGCAGCTCATGTGTTGTAGCTTATAGCATTTAGATGGTTAGTTACAAAGTCCTGTGGTCTTGTCTTCTTCTCTTATACATTCTCATACCAAGTCATCCCAGTTCGGTCGCCGACGACGATATAATAGGCCATTGAAATAAAAAGCCACTGAGCCCACAATGGCGATACCGTCAAAAGCTGTTTAAAACTCTTGCGGGTACGTACGTAGACGTACCTACACATTTTACATAATTATAAAAAGAAGGTTTAATGTTGATTATTGGATCGTTTTTGCTTCGTCTTCAGCCAGCATCGTAGACCCAAGCTGACGAACGAGAAAGTCGCGCAGAAATGTCTTAATAAAGGGTTGCCAGGAGATCAACTCATGCGGCTATAGCAAGTTTTATTGAATTTGAGTTTCTATGAATAAATTTTAACGTCTATAATTAAATCTAAAATTTCTTGTCGAAAAAAGATTCTAGCACGTACTCTTAAACATGCAAGTGCATAATATAAGAACAATGTAAGGCCTTCTGCACACGTAACGTCGCGTCATAGACGTGCACAAGATTCATCATGCAGCGACGACTTCTCTACGTCCAATCTTCTGCACACGAAGTGTATTGTCATCGTTGAATAACATAGGCGAAAATCGATTCGATTTTGAATTTTAGGGTTAGGTTAGGTTAGTTTTGGTGAGGTGATGATGCGGCTAGCCGCATCACCTCACTCGGATCTCAATGGATCCATTGTGCTCCACAGGATGTGGGAAATATAGGAATGGGAAGGGTAAGAGGGAGGACTTAGTGGAAGTGTTAGGTATGAGGTGCCTCCCTCAACTATCCTGATTTCTGGATGAAGTTAAGGATATTCTTTTTAGTGGCAAAGATGAGACATCGCCCAATTCGTCGAAGAAGTATTCTCCGAGGGCATTTTTCCTCGTTTTGGCTAGGTTGGGGCATTTACAGAGGAAGTGAGATGGGCCCTCTTCCACCTCTTCGTCCTGACACCCTCTGCATAAGTCAGATGTGCTGATGCCTATTATGCTCATGTGGGTTCCCATTGAGTTGTGACCCGTAAGGACTCCAACCAACAGAGACAATTGAGGTCTGCTTAGCTTTAGTAAATATTCTGTTTTGTTCTTTGAAATATCTAGCCAAAGATTCCTTGAAACCCGACAGGAGTCAATTGTCATTAGCGGCTTTGAGAAAGCTTTGATGGATTCTACTCTTTTCCTGTTCCAGTGGCATAAGTACCCAAGGTACAGTTTGGCTCGGTTCGAGTAATGAACTGTTTTTGGCCAGTTCATCAGCCATTTCGTTACCATAAATGTCACGGTGACCCGTGACCCATCGAAGGATGATTTAACTCGCAATCTCAACAGCAATCTCAATTCACTACGGCAGCGATTAACCAGTTTTGACTTGGTGACAATTGACGAAATGGCTCTGATTGCCGCCTGGCTATCTATGATTATATCTAGGGCTGGGATTTCCATGCAAATGCATGTTTTTTCTCATTACATTTAGAAGCCAAAGACTAAATTATCTTTACGAATCATAAAATTTCCTTTAAAATGGCATTTAATCGTTAGTGCATATTTTGCATATTTGATGCAAAATGCATATTTTCCAAAATAAATGCATATTTTCATAATAAATGCATATTTTAAGTGCATTTTTTCGTATTTTGTCTGACGCAAAACCTTGCTCGATAAGTTGGTTTAATAAATAATGCCTCATGTGCACCGACCCTATTCCAACTACATATTTAGATACTGAACGTAAACGTGGTAATAGATTGTCGACAAAATGAACGCGCCTATTGAAAACAAATAATACCCTTTTCTCTTTCATTGAACTGTTGATGGTTTGGAAACTTCCGTTTTGTCAGCTTTTGTCAATAGTTTCGATGATGGTGATGCCATGCAATTAAAAAAGCAAAAGAAATATTGACTCAACCCTTGCTTAAAAGTGAAATTGTTTTTATTTTTTCAAATTATAGTTTTCTATGTGACACGATCACAAAGCTTGAAGGTAGAAGCACATTGAAAAATCAAATCGACTTAATTGATGAAACTTTTGCAAAAATTAACTCTGTAGAAGGCCCTATTGGTGCAATTACAAAAAAAAAATTAAGACTGTTTTCGAAAAAATAAAGGGTATTCTACAATGAATAGTTTTAATAATGTATTAATAGCCTATTGAATAGACCGGAAAATGAGGAGTATAAAGGAACAATTACGTGCAAGGGTTTTTATTATTGAATATGTTTGTTGGGCCCATAAGCATGCTTAAAACCGAAAATGCTACTAAATTTACCCATGCACTTCTGAGAGAATGGTCACACTGGCCACTTTTCAATATTTTTGGTATAACTCGAAAACTAAGCCGAATTTGACAATTTTACATATAAAACTTTTTGTTCAAAATTGAATTTTCTATTGGAATGGAAAGTTGAAAAATTTTATAAAAAAATTTAAGCAGGAAAAGTTAACAAAAACCAACCTACAAAAAATCGAAAAATCAAAGATATTTAAATTTTGTTCTAAATTGCGCATTCCTTTTTTCAGAGCAAAGATACGCTCAAGACATGCATGAACAAAGTAAAGTAGAGTTTTTAGGCCATAATATGACATGTTTAAAAAGACATATTATTTCAAAATTGACAGAGATATAGCCATTCAAACTTTACCATTTCTTATCATTTTTCGCAGTTTTTGCCCGAAAGCCATTTTTTTTGCTACTTTATGACGAATTTTACATTCCCAGCACATAGTACCAAATCTTATGTTAATTGGACTAGCCGTTCGGTCTGTAGGTCTGAAAGCATTTAAAAACAGCCAAAAAACGAAATTGCGAACTTACACCCTTTTTTATAAATTCTCTATATTTGTAATGTCATATTATATCAAAATTTTGATTTCGAACATTTTTACGAAAGTGAAAATTGCCATATTGTACCGAAAAAGGGACTTTCGGGCCAAAACTGTAAAAAATTATAAGAAATGATATGGTTTGAATGGGAATATCTCTGTCAATTTTGAACAAATATTAATTTTTGAACATTCCATATTAAAGCCGTAAGACTCCAGTTTACTTCGTTCATGCATGTCTTGAGCGTATCTTTGCTCCGAAAAAAGTTATGCGCAATTTAGGAAAAAATTTAAAAATCTTTGATTTTTCGATTTTTTTATGTTGGTTTTTGTTTATTTTTTCCTGCTTAAATTTTTTTATAAAATTTTCCAAACTATCCATTTCGATAGAAAATTTAATTTTGAACAAAAATTATTGTATGCAAAATTGTCAAATTCGGCTAAGTTTTCAAGTTATACCAAAAATACTGAAAAGTGGCCAGTGTGACCATTCTCTCAGAAACGCATGGGTGAATTTAGTAGCATTTTCGGTTTTAAGCATGCTTATGGGCCAAACAAACATATTCAATAATAAAAACCCTTGCACGTAATTGTTCCTTTTTAAAAGGTCTATTCAATAGGCTATAAGTCTGAGCAACAATAACGAAAGCTGTTTTAATAATCTTAGAATATATAAAATTTGTTGTTTGAAAAATGCTCCCCTTACGTCCGTTGACGTGGAACGTTCTTTTTCTCCTTACAAAAGTTTTCACAGGCCAAATAGGCAAAGTTTTGTGTTTGAAAAATTTAAACAAAGTTTTCTTATTTATGTGAACAACACATATGAAAGAAAATGGTATGTAAGTTTCTGTTACTTAAGATATTTTTAATATTGTTAAGGTTTTAAATACAAGTAACGGATCTCTGATCCTTGAAGTTCAAAAAATATAATTTTCTGGGACTCGGCACTGTCCCAATTAAACACACGAATTCAGTTTTGTATAATAGTATAATATATTTGGTGCGACCGCACTCTACAAAGTTAACAATAAGAATAATCATATCTCAATCGTAAATACATTTTGTTTCTTAGTCTAATTATGCTGACCAGCAGTTCCCATACAGACCGAGTGCAAAGGTGTTTGCTCGGCTCGAGTTTCCCGGTGGGAAACAATCCAAAGTGCGAAGCGGATGCCCGTGTGCATCGTCGACACTTTTTTTATGGTTGGGTCAATGCCTGACCGTGATAACTGCCGCCTCTTCAAATATCTGCGTCCCGCAGATTGCTTGCTGGATGGGGGCAACAACCTGAGCTTTCGTAGATGTCATTGGCCTTTGGGGTAGGTCTAGGTGCTGGTGTCTGTTTCCGACGGAATGAGAATCGAAGCTCCGGGATGTTGGCTTTCCCATAGATCTTCTTCCATAATACACAGATTATAGCTACGATTGATACAACTAAACAGATTTCTGTAAGAATAGAGGAATTAAGGTTCTTTTTAATGATTTTTATAAGTTCGATGTTCTTCATGCTAAGATCATGCACGTATTCCAAGTTTGGTTTAATCTTGTTGACCGTTATGTTCGCCAGGACTGGTGGAAGCGTTTGGGGACTTAACACTGTCTTACTGTAATATGTCTTCTCTTTTATCTGGACCATCTCGTTGTCTAGCTGGATCAGGTAGGTACCTTCTAGAGGAATAGAGGAATTTTTATTAAAAATAGACCCATTAAAATTCGTAAGGAAAACTGTATTTTCTCCTATCATTTCTATTATTTCTTCATCTGTCGTTTTGTAATTACATGATGCATTGCCACCCTTAAGAAGTCTGGACATGCAAGAGTTTTCGGGGAGCTTTTTAAGAATGTTTTCTTCACACACGGAGGTGTTACCTATATTAACGCAATCTCCATTTAAACCGTAGGTTACGTCATGGCTTAGTAAAAGTCTGGAGTAGTCTAAGTCAATTTGTCTGTTGTTTCTAACTGCTGCACAAACGGTGACTAGGTGATGTACCTTAGGGTCAATTTTTGGTATAGATAATACGTAAAGTAGCAATGTGCCATTACAGTATATTAAAGGTCGTCCGTATTCGACAGCTTCTACAACATTTTGGTAAGGTAGCGTTTCAAGTTCGTTCACTATAGTATTAATTTCCTCTGAGTCCAAAAGATTACTATTTACGATACCACTCTTGGCCATTTGGCAAGCTCTTACTATTTCATTGACTCCTTCTTTTAGAATAAGTATCTTGTCGAGTAAGTCGTGTCTGAGTTTGTCCGTTTCTCCTTTTTGGATAGCGTTATTAAAGCGTTCAATCATCTTGTTAACTTTCCCTGTAATTTCTTGAGTTGTGTCAAATAGTTTTTCGTTTATAATGTACTGTCGGTTGTTGTTTTCTGTGATGTCTCTCTGGTCCTTCAGAAGATTGTCCCAGTCAGTTGCGTCTGGAGAACCACCTATCCATTTCCAAGCAGTTCCTATCCAATTTATTGACCTAATTTTCCTCGTTCTTGCGTCTCTTAATTCAGCAATCCTATCTTTAATCTGATTTAAGTGGTAGCCAAAAATAGGTCTTAATTCTTCGTTATTTAGGTATTTAAACGTTAGCTGTTCTGTCTCTTGTATCAGTGCGTCATATTTTTCTAAGTCAATTAAATGTACCAATTTAAAAACTCCATTTGTTACCCAGGCATTCTTCTCTTTGGTTGTCACCACCGGAGACTCGTAGGCAAATATGTGCAAGGTCTGCATAGGAGTGAAAAGAACTACTAATCTGTAATGTAATTAAAGTTTATTAATCGTGAAGTTACAATTTTATCTTAGAATCTTAAATTAATGTACATAGTGCATTCATAGATTTTTCATTTTTCTTTTATATTTATTCTTAGTTTAAGAATTTTATTAATAGTTTGATACATGCTTTTTCTTTTTTCTTTTATCTCTTTTTTTTTGTAGGCATAGTTTTTCTTTGATGCTTGATAGGTTAGCTCTCCATTAAATTTTCGGGGTAGTCACTGGATCGGAAGGCTCGTATTGTTCCGCTTTTGCTTGTAAGGTTAAAAATTTTCAAACAGCCTACTAGGGTACGAAGACCAACACCACCATTTTTTTAGTGAACCGGCCCCTTGTTTCGTGAGAGCCAACTTCAAGGCATGTTTTGTACATTTTGTATTGTTCTTTTAATGTTCATTTTTTTTATTTGGCTTGTGCCTATTCTTCCCCCTTTTTTTTTTTTTTTTTTTTTTTTTTTTATTTTTTATTTGAGGAAGAAAAGAGAACATTTTTGAATATCAGTTCATGAGCATTTAACATTTTTTAAGTGGGCTTTGTGGATTTTTTTACCACTTGATGTCGTTATCGTTACTCGATTATCTCTTGCTACAACCTCTTTTTTATATAAGGGTTTATTCTTGCTTTTTATACCTTTAACAGCAACGTAAATGACATCGCCCTTATTGTATTTCTTTGGTACCACTCTTTTTAAGTTTTTTCGAAGATTCCTAGCTTTCATGTTTTTCTCAATTATTCCCCTTAGATCTTTATTGATTCTTGAACGGATGTTTAAAAGATTCTGATAATTGACTCTTTGTGACCTATTGAAAAATATATCTGTTGGTTTTTTCTTAATAACTGAATGTACTGTGTTGTTGTACCTATCAACAGCTACGTAGACGAGTTCTTTGACCTTTAAGTCTGGGTATTCTGCTCTAAGGCATCGATATATTTCGAGAACCGTAGAGTGAACCCTTTCTATTTGGCCATTGACCTCGCTTCTGTGAGAAGGCGTTAAGTACAATTTCACTCCTAAATTTTTTATAAGGTTCAGGACTATTGGACTAAGGAAACCCCTCTCATTGTCCGTGACTAACATCAAAGGTACTGTAAAGTAATGTAAAATCTTTATCATTTTTGATCTTAAATAGATAGCTGACCTGTCTTTGATATGAAAGAATTTAGAGAATTTAGAAAATTTATCTACCACAGTCAGAAATGTTTCGTTTTGGATCTCCATTATGTCCATGTGGATAATTTCGCATGGATATTTTGGGACGGGTGTAATTTGCAGTTCTGGGTTGTGTGGACTTCTATCGTACTTATTGGAATGACAAATTTCACAGGTGGTGGCATATTTCCTAATTTTTGCCATCATTCGTGGGAAATAGAATTTTTCGAGGATCTGTTCTTTATTTTCTCTTGGGGCTCGGTGAGCTCTTCTATGTTCCTCCTCTATGATGGAGAATTTCCGATCCTCAATAGTGACGTCTTCCACAAGTCTTTGTGTAGTCCTTATTTTGTATTTAACGAAATTTTCAAGGTATACACTCTGAAGCAACCCAAGATATGCCTCTGGAATTTTAATTCCATTGATTACATTAGGGTTTAATTTTTGACGGAGAACCTCTTTGAGTTTGGCCTGGTCCTAGCTCCTCGCGGAGATGACGTGTCGAAGGAAGCCAGGATGAGGTTCGTAGTTGGCATCACAAACACTTTTAGCATCACACATGTCCTTATTAACTCTAAAAACCAATTGGTTCCTGAAGACATTAAGAGGAGCTTCCACGTGTGGCATTAGGTCGCTGTTATCTTGATCAGCACTGTGCATAGTTCCAGACTCACTATCTTCTGGGGATTGTTCACAAAGTCCTTCATCAGCAGTAGCTGTTTGTATGTTGTCTGTGTAGTTTTCGTCAGCAGATGCTGTTTGTGTAAGTCCTGTTTCAGTTCGTGCTTCGTTTGCCGTTTCCGTATCTGTTGTGTCAGGGAATGAACTTGCTGTTTCCGTTCGAGAATCTGGGGAATCTGACAAGTGGTTGACCTCTGTTCGGAGCCTTGATAGAGCATCTGCCACGAAGTTTGATTTACCTGGAGTATAAATCAACTCGTAATTGTACTCTTCAATTCTTGCCTTCCAGCGTTTGAGTTTAGCGTTGTAATTTCTATTACTTAGCGTGTATGTCAAAGGCTGGTGGTCGGTGTATATTCTTATTTTTTTCGCTCCATAGAGGTAATTTCTCAAGTTATCAAGTGCCCAAACGATAGCACGTAGCTCTTTTTCATTTGTCGCATAGCCTTCTTCCGTTCGATTTAAGGAACGGGAGATGTATGCAATTGGCTTGTCTTTCCCAGGTTCTCCCTGTGACAACACGGCACCTATGGCATAGTTGGAGGCGTCTGTAGTCAGATTGAAGGGTTTGTCGAAGTCTGGAAAAGCAAGTACCTCAGCTGAAGTAAGCAATTCCTTAAGATTTTCAAACGCTTTTAGTGCTGTCTCATCCAGAGTAACAGGAACTTTCTTAGATTGGTTGGCACGTACTTGTGCCAAGTCCCCACGAGTCATATTGGTTAATGGCTTAGCTATCTTGGCGTAATCCTTGATAAATCTTCTATAATATGATGTTAATCAAAGGAAACTTTTTAACTCCTTAAGAGTATTAGGAGGTAAAATTGCCTCGATAGCCTTAACCTTCTTGGGATCAGGAAGAATGCCGTCAGAAGTGACAAGATATCCCAAGAATTCAACATTGGTGGCTAGGAAATTTGTTTTTTCTAGATTAATTTTAAGGCCAGCTTCATGAATTTTGGAGAACACTGTCTCGATGTCCCTCAGATGATCGCTTTCGGATTTGCTAAAAATAATGATATCGTCAATGTAGACGTAGCAAATTCTTCCGATTAATTCCTTGAGGACATCGTCTATCATCCTTTGGAATATGGCCGGAGCGTTTTTCAGCCCGAAAGGTAACCTTAGATATTCAAATTTTCCGTTCATCGTGGAAAATGCTGTTTTAGGGATATCTTTTTCCTTCATGGCTATCTGATGAAAGCCTGAAGTAAGGTCTATTGTGGTGAAAAATCTGGCATCGCCAAGACTTGCAAGAGTACTATTTATGTCTGGGATGGGGTATGTATCGGAAATGGTTACGGCGTTCAGACGCTTGAAATCTATAACCATCCTATACTGTTTTTCCCCGTCCGGCTTAGGCTTTTTTGGAACAAGATGTTTAAGAGAAGCAAATTCTGTAGAGAGTTTTATAGATTTTTTTAATTCTTCAAATAGAAACTTGTTCAAAGAAAAATTGTTAAGTATTATAAGGTAACCTGGATGGTACTTATGTATATATATTGTATCTAGTAGTCGTAAAGAAGTATATTATTATTGTTATAATGTATTATCTATTAGATGAAATAAATGAACTAAATGAACTAAAGGTGAGTTATATGGGCTTTTTGACGGGCGAATGATGTTTTCGGCCAGAAGCTCGTTGACCTGCCTTTCGACCTCTTCTCGCATGCAAGCGGGGTAAGCATAGCTCTTGGTGTATATCGGCTCATCCGTTGTGGTCCGTATTTCGGCCCTTATATTGGTCTTTACCTCTTCGTTGGTAACTGGGCCAAATAAGTGACTGAATTTATTAATAATAGATTTAAGTTTAATTTTGGAGGGTTCGCTTATATTTTCGTTAAGGATAACTAAAGAACTTATAAAACTAGAGTGTTTGTTCAGCAAAGGAATCTTTATACCTGGGTGTATGATTAATTCATTTTTTTCTCTGTCAATTATAGCCCTGAGCTCTTTAAGGGTGTCATCGCCGATTATACCATCGAACGAATCTAAGTTTGGTAACACAAAGAAAGTTACGTCTAAATTGCACCCAAGGAAAGAAAAGAATTTTCCACTGATTTTGTTGTTAACCAGTATCTTTCCAGCGGGGCTAGTTACGTGGAAAGGTTTATCTACAGATTGAGATACGGGTGCTAGGTCGGATCTGATAAAATTCTTGTTTGCACCCGTGTCAACAAGAAAATGTAAGATTTTCCCATCCCTTGTACCATACTCTATGTATGGTACGCTGGAAATGAGGCTCCTAGCATAAAATTTCCCTGTTGCTCAGTCCCAATCGAGCCGGATGTGCTTGGTTCATCAACATTAACTGGTGCATCTGCAATTGCATGGTGCAGTCTTTGTTGCTTCCAAGGATAGTTGTGTGAATCCGAAGCCTCGCGCTTGAACGGGTTATTTGGCCTGTTCATGTTGTTCACGTTTCCTGTTTGCACGGAACCCAGCTCCATTTTAACTGGAGGCTTCGGTCCAGTTGGCCTCGGTGGTGGATGGGACTGTCTGCTCCTAAAGCTTGGTATCCACGACGAGTTTCGTTGTTGACCATGCGAACTTCTGTTG
This sequence comes from Dasysyrphus tricinctus, assembly GCA_963921185.1. Classification (NCBI taxonomy): domain Eukaryota; kingdom Metazoa; phylum Arthropoda; class Insecta; order Diptera; family Syrphidae; genus Dasysyrphus; species Dasysyrphus tricinctus. Next base: position 16,363,964 of record OY992534.1, read on the forward strand.
TTGGGAAACCTAGTTAATTGCTGTTGACCATATCTGCTCATGGTGTTAGGGTATTTGTCAAAGTTATTTCCTGAGGGAGAGGGTACCTTATCAGAGTTAAAATTATAATGTACAGGGGCGGGAATCATGTTTGATGCCTGTATATGCACCGAACTATTTCTAAAATTTAAATTTTGCATTTCGAGGCATGCTGAGTATGCCTCAGGAAGAGTTTTAGGCTTCTGAATTATTAGAAGCCGTGAAAGATCTCCACTCAATCCTCTTATGAAAACATCTAATGCTCTATCGCGGTAAGTTCCCACGAGAGCATCAGCGGTTTCGCACGAATATGCCTCACATCTTATTTTATTAATAATTAGTGAGAATTGGTGGTTTACCGTCGCATAAAAATCGTCCACCCTTGAGCTAACTTGTTTTAGTGAATTTAGTTGGTGTTCAAGGGTTCTTATGTCCCTCTTATCCGCATAATGGAGGGACAGCACCCTTTTGATTTCGTCCCACTCCCCGTCAAAGATATTATATGAAACTAGGGCGGCATCAGCCTTGCCCCTTATCTTCTGCCTAATGTGTTGGAGTATTGCTCTATATAGAGGCTTACCCCGAACAATTTCGTAATCTTTTAGAACTGTTTCTATGCTATGTACCCAAGACACATATTGCACTGGGTTTCCCTCAAATACCTGTATTTCCTTTACAGGATCGGGTAATTTCGCAATCTCCCTAAGTTCTGATTCAGTATTTGGGCCACGAAGAGGCTCTTTATGTACAGGAGATTGAGTTGATATCCCAATCGAATTCCTATCTTCCATTTGCTTAATTTTGTTCCCAATGGAATCCAACTGTTTTACCATTGATTCTATGGCGTTCCTACCCCTGAACAATACGCGTTTCAAACCCTCGCAACTGGTCAAGGACAGAGTTAACTGCTCCTGTCAGTTGTGTAACTGAAACCTGAATTTCTTCCATTTTGAGTGGTACCAGAAATAAATTTAATTAATTTTATGTTAAATTAGCTTGCTCTTTTCTTTCCCTTTATAGGAAACTGCCTTTATTAATTGTTATAATATGTGTATGTACTTTTTGTTCGATTCAATTTGAATTTCAGAAAATTTTTATTATTTTTTTTTTTTTTATTTTAATTAAATATATGTATTTTGTATATACATATGTATGTAACGAGTAAGTATATGTATTTTTATATTCAATTGGATTTAATTTTGAGGAAAATTTTTATAAATTTAGTTAAATAAATATAGGTGTAAATGACACAAAATGTTATAATTTTTACTACTTATTCTTACATAACAAATGACAGCATCTTTTCCTTAAAGTTGTGTTTCAAAGTTGATTCTTAAAGTAGATTTTTAGAGTTGGTTTTTAAAGTTGATCTTTACAGTTGATTTTAGCTTTCACCTTCCTATATTTAGGTATTTGCCTCTCGGATATTTCAGCACAGAGTAATAGTTTCATAAATGTTATTCCTGAATTAATTTTTGAAATTTTAAATTAGGCCGAATCACATTCACTTTAGTTCAATTTATCTTAATACCACGATTATAGTTTTGTGTACTTTTTGTTTAATTAATTATTCGTGATTTTATTTGTTCTGGTCACTTTTGCTTCTTTGTAACTTTGTTAGAAAATATTCACTTTTTCTAGATTATTATTTGTTCTGATCACATTCACTTCAATTTATATATATTTTTTTTTCCTATTTTACGTAAGAAAAGATTCACTTTTTCCAGGATAATTTTAGTATATAATAATATTTTACAGGACGGTCGGGTCCCTGCTCGGGCGCCAGTAACGGATCTCTGATCCTTGAAGTTCAAAAAATATAATTTTCTGGGACTCGGCACTGTCCCAATTAAACACACGAATTCAGTTTTGTATAATAGTATAATATATTTGGTGCGACCGCACTCTACAAAGTTAACAATAAGAATAATCATATCTCAATCGTAAATACATTTTGTTTCTTAGTCTAATTATGCTGACCAGCAGTTCCCATACAGACCGAGTGCAAAGGTGTTTGCTCGGCTCGAGTTTCCCGGTGGGAAACAATCCAAAGTGCGAAGCGGATGCCCGTGTGCATCGTCGACACTTTTTTTATGGTTGGGTCAATGCCTGACCGTGATAACTTACAAATACCTATTTATTATTTTTATTTTTATTTTTTACTTCTAATGTTATCTTTATTTTTGTTAAAAAAAAGACTGAATTGAAATCTGACTAAAATTTCTTTTTTTTATTTGTTTTTTGGGGAAAATAAGGTAAAATAATGTTTTTTTAAGTGTATATTTTCCTGTTTTTAGTGCATATTTTCCATTTTTAAGGGCATATTTTAAACGCATATTTCCGATTTTTTAGTGCATGAAAATCCCAGCCCTAATTATATCAATATTTTTGTTCGTCAGTTCAAATTTTAAAAGATATTTTGCAACCTCGCAAACCGCAAGCATTTCCGCTTGGAAAACGCTGCAGAAGTTTGGGAGCTTCAATGATCTATTTATGGGTGGATTATCTGAGAAGATGCCTGACCCTACCCCAGCGTCCGTTTTGGAACCGTCAGTAAAGACCGATACATGATTTGCGTTTAGGACCCGTTTCCATAATTTCCTTGTCGGGATATCTGTTAGTGCGTCTGGGTTGAAATCTATGTACGGTGAAATATAGTCCGTTTGAATGTCAGTGAAGTTCATTATAGTTCTGTGAACACAGTGACCCTTTTTCCAATTTTTACATTCTTTAAGTCGTAGATCACTTTTGGCCGCCAACTCTTTCGTGAACAGATCGAGTGGGGCCAGTGAGAGGAAAGTTTCTAGGGCTGCGGTTGACGTGGTTCTCATGGCTCTAGTTGTGCCTATACATGCTATTCTCTGAATTTTTGTCATGACATTGAGATTGATTGTCTTATCCAAGGCTGGCCACTAAACCAAGCAGGTGTACGTCGGGATATGCCTTACAACGGCTGTGTACGTCCCATGAAGAGTTTTGGGGCTAGGTCCCCATCTCTTGCCAAAAATTCTACTGCATGTGTAGAAAGCTATTGCTGTTTTTTGTCTTTCTTTGATGTTCTCTTTCCAGTTAAGTTAAGTTAACGATCGATAGCTAAACCAAGATATTTGGCCGTGCCAGTTATATAGAGCGATGCGGCGCGGCGCGCGTCCCATTTATGGTGGTGGGATTTATGTTTGGAATATTTCGTTTCCTCGTAAACAGAACCAGTTCCGTCTTAAGTGGGTTAACATTAAATCTGCACCTACTGGCCCAATTACTGAACTTGTCAAGGGCTGATTCTAGGAGTTTGCACAGTGATGAAATAGAAAAAAAAAAAAATTAACAAAAAACTTCCGGAGACGAACCAAGAAACGAGAGTGAATCTGAAATCGTCTTACGTTTGTGGTTAACTATCTCAAACTAAAGCACCTCACTTATGACTTAAAAGAAATAAAAAAAAAAAAAAAAAATAAACGCCGGTGAATTAACTTAAAAAAAATATTAACTTTTCAGTGGTGCGGCTGGCGGCTTATTGTGTGCATCACTGGCCAAGGCGATGAACAAGCCAAAGCCAAAGCCACTACAACCAAAGAGAAGGAAGAGATTAAAAAGAACCAAGACCAAGCAGCTCATGTGTTGTAGCTTATAGCATTTAGATGGTTAGTTACAAAGTCCTGTGGTCTTGTCTTCTTCTCTTATACATTCTCATACCAAGTCATCCCAGTCCGGTCGCCGACGACGATATAATAGGCCATTGAAATAAAAAGCCACTGAGCCAACAATGGCGATACCGTCAAAAACTGTTTAAAACTCTTGCGGGTACGTACGTAGACGTACCTACACATTTTACATAATTATAAAAAGAAGGTTTAATGTTGATTATTGGATCGTTTTTGCTTCGTCTTCAGCCAGCATCGTAGACCCAAGCTGACGAACGAGAAAGTCGCGCAGAAATGTCTTAATAAAGGGTTGCCAGGAGATCAACTCATGCGGCTATAGCAAGTTTTATTGAATTTGAATTTCTATGAATAAATTTTAACGTCTATAATTAAATCTAAAATTTCTTGTCGAAAAAAGATTCTTGCATAATATAAGAACAATGTAAGGCCTTCTGCACACGTAACGTCACGTCATAGACGTGCAGAAGATTCATCATGCAGCGACGACTTCTCTACGCCCAATCTTCTGCACACGAAGTGTATTGTCATCGTTGAATAACATAGGCGAAAATCGATTCGATTTTGAATTTTAGGGTTAGGTTAGGTTAGTTTTGGTGAGGTGATGGTGCGGCTAGCCGCATCACCTCACTCGGATCTCAATGGATCCATTGTGCTCCACAGGATGTGGGAAATATAGGAATGGGAAGGGTAAGAGGGAGGACTTAGTGGAAGTGTTAGGTATGAGGTGCCTCCCTCAACTATCCTGATTTCTGGATGAAGTTAAGGATATTCTTTTTAGTGGCAAAGATGAGACATCGCCCAATTCGTCGAAGAAGTATTCTCCGAGGGCATTTTTCCTCGTTCTGGCTAGGTTGGGGCATTTACAGAGGAAGTGAGATGGGCCCTCTTCCACCTCTTCGTCCTGACACCCTCTGCATAAGTCAGATGTGCTGATGCCTATTATGCTCATGTGGGTTCCCATTGAGTTGTGACCCGTAAGGACTCCAACCAACAGAGACAATTGAGGTCTGCTTAGCTTTAGTAAATATTCTGTTTTGTTCTTTGAAATATCTAGCCAAAGATTCCTTGAAACCCGACAGGAGTCAATTGTCATTAGCGCCTTTGAGAATGCTTTGATGGATTCTACTCTTTTCCTGTTCCAGTGGCATAAGTACCAAAGGTACAGTTTGGCTCGGTTCAAGTAATGAACTGTTTTTGGCCAGTTCATCAGCCATTTCGTTACCATAAATGTCATGGTGACCCGTGACCCATCGAAGGATGATTTAACTCGCAATCTCAGCAGCAATCTCAATTCACTACGGCAGCGATTAACCAGTTTTGACTTGGTGACAATTGACGAAATGGCTCTGATTGCCGCCTGGCTATCTATGATTATATCAATATTTTTGTTCGTCAGTTCAAATTTTAAAAGATGAAATTTTGCAGCCTCGCAAACCGCAAGCGATTCCGCTTGGAAAACGCTGCAGAAGTTTGGGAGCTTCAATGATCTATTTATGGGTGGATTGTCTGAGAAGATGCTTGGCCCTACCCCAGCGTCCGTTTTGGAACCGTCAGTAAAGACCGATACATGATTTGCGTTTAGGACCCGTTTCCATAATTTCCTTGTCGGGATATCTGTTAGTGCGTCTGCGTTAAAATCTATGTACGGTGAAATATAGTCCGTTTGAAGGTCAGTGAAGTTCATTATAGTTCTGTGAACACAGTGACCCTTTTTCCAATTTTTACATTATTTAAGTCGTAGATCACTTTTGGCCGCCAACTCTTTCGTGAACAGATCGAGTGGGGCCAGTGAGAGGAAAGTTTCTAGGGCTGCGGTTGACGTGGTTCTCATGGCTCTAGTTGTGCCTATACATGCTATTCTCTGAATTTTTGTCATGACATTGAGATTGATATTCTTATCCAAGGCTGGCCACTAAACCAAGCAGGTGTACGTCGGGATATGCCTAACAACGGCTGTGTACGTCCCATGAAGAGTTTTGGGGCTAGGTCCCCATCTCTTGCCAAAAATTCTACTGTATGTGTAGAAAGCTATTGCTGTTTTTTGTCTTTCTTTGATGTTCTCTTTCCAGTTAAGTTAAGTTAACGATCGATAGCTAAACCAAGATATTTGGCCGTGCCAGTTATATAAAGCGGTGCGGCGTGGCGCGCGTCCCATTTATGGTGGTGGGATTTATGTTTGGAATATTTCGTTTCCTCGTAAACAGAACCAGTTCCGTCTTAAGTGGGTTAACATTAAATCTGCACCTACTGGCCCAATTACTGAACTTGTCAAGGGCTGATTCTAGGAGTTTGCACAGAGTGATGAAATATTTCCCTGAGGTCAATATCACTATGTCATCAGCGTACCCCACGAATTTGACGCCGCTCGAACCTAGGTCAACTAAAATATTCAATTTAATTTAATTTAATTCAAGACAATACAATTCAATCCAATCCAATCCAATCCAATCCAATCCAATCCAATCCAATCCAATCCAATCCAATCCAATCCAATCCAATCCAATCCAATCCAATTTAATTTAATTTAATCTAATTTAATTTAATTTAATTTAATTTAATTTAATTTAATTTAATTTAATTTAATTTAATTTAATTTAATTTAATTTAATTTAATTTAATTTAATTCAATTTAATTTAATTTAATTTAATTTAATTTAATTTAATTTAATTTAATTGAATTTAATTGAATTTAATTTAATTTAATTTAATTTAATTTAATTTAATTTAATTTAATTTAATTTAATTTAATTTAATTTAATTTAATTTAATTTAATTTAATTTAATTTAATTTAATTTAATTTAATTTAATTTAATTTAATTTAATTTAATTTAATTTAATTTAATTTAATTTAATTTAATTTAATTTAATTTAATTTAATTTAATTTAATTTAATTTAATTTAATTTAATTTAATTTAATTTAATTTAATTTAATTTAATTTAATTTAATTTAATTTAATTTAATTTAATTTAATTTAATTTAATTTAATTTAATTTAATTTAATTTAATTTAATTTAATTTAATTTAATTTAATTTAATTTAATTTAATTTAATTTAATTTAATTTAATTTAATTTAATTTAATTTAATTTAATTTAATTTAATTTAATTTAATTTAATTTAATTTAATTTAATTTAATTTAATTTAATTTAATTTAATTTAATTTAATTTAATTTAATTTAATTTAATTTAATTTAATTTAATTTAATTTAATTTAATTTAATTTAATTTAATTTAATTTAATTTAATTTAATTTAATTTAATTTAATTTAATTTAATTTAATTTAATTTAATTTAATTTAATTTAATTTAATTTAATTTAATTTAATTTAATTTAATTTAATTTAATTTAATTTAATTTAATTTAATTTAATTTAATTTAATTTAATTTAATTTAATTTAATTTAATTTAATTTAATTTAATTTAATTTAATTTAATTTAATTTAATTTAATTTAATTTAATTTAATTTAATTTAATTTAATTTAATTTAATTTAATTTAATTTAATTTAATTTAATTTAATTTAATTTAATTTAATTTAATTTAATTTAATTTAATTTAATTTAATTTAATTTTATTTTATTTTATTTTATTTTATTTTATTTTATTTTATTTTATTTTATTTTATTTTATTTTATTTTATTTTATTTTATTTTATTTTATTTTATTTTATTTTATTTTATTTTATTTTATTTTATTTTATTTTATTTTATTTTATTTTATTTTATTTTATTTAATTTAATTTAATTTAATTTAATTTAATTTAATTTAATTTAATTTAATTTAATTTTATTTAATTTAATTTAATTTAATTTGATTTAATTTAATTTAATTTAATTTAATTTAATTTAATTTAATTTAATTTAATTTAATTTAATTTAATTTAATTTAATTTAATTTAATTTAATATGCCAAACGCGAAATATAACCAAAATTTCATCTCCAAAAAACTCAATAGGATCACCCTCTTCTACCAAAATGTAAGAGGGCTTCGCAGCAAAACCGCTAATATCTATTTGAACTCCCAAGCATTCTCACATGACATCTTTGTTTTGACAGAAACTTGGTTAAATTCTAGTTTTTTGGACACGGAACTTTTTAATCAAGAGTTCTTAGTTTATAGAAAAGATCGTCATGTTGATAAACCAAAAGAAGTGGGAGGCGGTGTTTTAATTGCAGTTCGCAATAAATTTACATCTTCTTCTGTTTCGTTCCCTTTCAATCTCTCTATTGAGTTAATCTGTTTAAAATTAACTATACAGTCCAAGCAGTTGTTTATTGTAAACGTATATATTCCTCCAAAAAGTTCGGACGCAGTCTATGTAGAACTCTCTAAGGCCCTAGATTTTGTGATTGACTTGTCTTGCTCTAACAGCAACATCATACTTCTTGGGGATTTTAATTTACCTCACATAGAGTGGGTTCCCTCTGATGACGAATCCTATCAAGAAGCTTCTTTAACTTCTTCTCAAAATGAGTTACTGCTTCTTGATAGAATAATTTCAAATGACTTACAGCAAATAAGCTGTATTAAAAACTCTAAAAATCGAATTCTCGATTTGGTTTTTTCTTCAGACGCTAATAGTACTTTGGTTCTAGAATCTAGTTCCGGAATAACTAACATAGATAATTATCATCCTCCTTTGGATATTTTTCTTGACTTGAGCAATCACCTTACTGAAAACAGTAACCCTCATGATTGTTCATATACTTTTGACTTCAGAAAGGCAAACTTTCAGTTACTCTCCGAAGAAATAGCTAAATCTGGTATTGATAATATATCAGTGTCTAGCGATATTGACGAAGCAGTTTTTAATTTTTATACCATCCTTAACAACTGCATTAATAATACTATCCCTTTAAAAATTTTTAAAAATGGAAACTTTTGTCCCTCATGGTTTACGAAAGAGCTAAGAACACTCCGAAATAAAAGAAACAAAGCATGGAAAGTGTACTTAAAAACTCTCTCGCCAGTAGACCACAACTCATACCTTATCCTTTTTGAAGAATTTAAATCTCTTTCAAAAAATCTATACACCACCTATGTAAACGAAATGGGTAGTTCTCTTAAGGATGACCCAAAGACATTTTGGAGGTTTGTTAATTCGAAAAAAAACTCTGATGGTTATCCGGCTAATTTCACGTACGAAAATTGTTCGTTGCAGAAAACAGTTGATATCTGTAACGCTTTTGCCAAAAATTTTCGTAATTCTTTTATTGACAAGCCTTTGGATGTCGACGAAAATTATTTTAGAGATTTACATACCTATGCCCAAACTAGCTGCAACAATATCCCAGTACCACCGAGTACTGTTTTAGACCTTCTCTCATCATTAAATGATGATTACTCATCTGGTCCAGATGGAATTCCCCCTATAGTATTAAAAAAATGTAAACTTATATTAGTTCAGCCCCTTAAATTTTTGTTCGAGTTTTCTTTAAGGACAGGCAGTTTTCCGTATTTATGGAAGAAATCGTTTCTTACACCAATCTTTAAAAAGGGCGAAAAAACTGATATCAAAAATTATAGGCCCATAGCAAAGCTCTCTTGCATTCCAAAACTATTCGAACAAGTTGTTTGTGAGAGCTTAACATTTCATACTAAAAATATAATATGTGAACAACAGCATGGCTTTGTGAGTAGAAAATCTACGGTTACAAATCTCCTTACGTTTTTGCATACTTGTGCTCTTGCATTAGAAAACGGAAATGAAGTTGATTGCATATACACTGATTTTTCTAAAGCATTTGACCAGCTTAGTCACAACATTATTATATTCAAACTCAAAGCTTTTGGTTTTCCGATTTGTTTTATAGCATGGATAAAATCATACCTTGAGAATAGATCTTACCAAGTTAAATTTAGAGACTTCCTTTCAAACTCATTCAATGCTCACTCGGGCGTTCCCCAGGGAAGCCATTTGGGCCCGTTACTTTTCATTCTCGCTATAAATGATGTTACTTCGTGTATACATTTTAGTGACATTCTTATTTATGCTGATGATATGAAGATTTTTAAAACAATACAATCTAGTCATGACCACATTCTCCTGCAGGCTGATATTGACAATTTTAATGTTTGGTGTGGGAAAAACGGTCTTTCTCTTAACCCAGTCAAATGTCAAACTATAACTTTCTCTAAAAAACGAGTAGTGAGTGCTTTTGATTATTCAATTTCACAGCACACACTCTGCCGTGTTTTTAGTTTCAAAGATCTGGGTGTTCACTTTAGTTCTGATCTAGGTTTCATAGAACATATTAATTATATTGTAAATAAGGCAAGTTCCATGCTTGGATTTATAAAACGCTGGGCAAAAGAATTTAACGATCCGTATGTTACTCTTTCCTTATACAATTGTTATGTACGACCCCATCTTGAGTACGCCTCCCAAGTTTGGACACCCTTCTACGAAATTCATAAAAGCCGTATTGAAGCAATACAACATAGATTCATTCGTTTTGCCTTGAAAGGTCTTCCCTGGGCTGATCCGTATAACCTGCCACCATATGAACACAGAATTCAGCTTCTCCAACTTCAAACTTTATATCAAAGGCGTGTTAATAATGATTTGGTATTTTTTCATCAACTTATCAATGGTAAAATTGATGCGCCTGACTTGTTAGCCCATGTAGGCATTAATTTCCGCGGAGGATCGCACCACCTGCGAGGATTTGAACTTTTTCATGTTCCTATTCACAGAACAAACTATGGTACGCACGAACCTCTCAATCGCATGTGCAAACTTTTCAACTTGAACGCCTCATCTGTTGATTTTAACATGAGTAAAATGGGATTAAAAACATTGTTTCGAACCAGTGCTCCACTCTCGTTTTAATGTTTTAACTTTGATTATTTAATTTTATATGTTTATATTTTATCTAATTTTGTATATTGTCTTAGTTTTGTTAATTATCTGTATTTTTGTGTATGTGCTTGTGTTAGTTTACTTAATTTTACTAACCACTAACACATGCACTCATGATGAGACTCTGATTGTAGAATGCAGCTTGCTCTAAGCTCACTACAACAAAGAATCTGAAGTGTAAAAAAAAAAAAAAAAAAAAATATTAATATATATTTAAAACTGAAATTTCAAAACAATTCATCAACCCGTTTTTGAAATATTGAATTTTCAAAAAAAAATTTTGAATCTTTTTTTTAAAAGTCCAAAAATTATTTTTTCAAAAATTTTGGTATGCAGTATCATTTATATTCTAACAAAGCTTTTTTACAAAAATTTTTATTGAAATCGGATGAGCGGTTAATGAGATAACCAAAAATCAAAAAAACCGTTATATGGCAGGTACCGTTAATAAATGTTTTTGGTGATTTTTTTTCTTACGGAAAGGTATATCATATCTATAATAATGCACTGATTTTTTTTATCAAAATCGTAGGAGCCGTTTTTGAGATAAATAAGCTTTTCCTTAACGGTTGTATGGCAAGTACCGTTATTTTTGAGCTAAAAAAAATTACAATTTCCCCTCTGGAGAGTTACAAAAAAACCTTAAGTTCAAAATTTGAAGAAAATCGCTTCAGTGGTTTGGGCTGTAGGTTGAGGTACATACAGACAGACAGACAGACAGAATTCTGCCACCCACTTTTTTCGTGTTCTCTATCATCGTAATGTCATGTTTGATTGTTATCTCGAAATTTTTTTTTTGCACGAATCCAAAACTTGCCCTATAGTACCTATATCGCAAGTAAAAATTTATTTGAGATAACAATCAAACATGATATTACGATGATAGAGAACACCAAAAAAGTGGGTGGCACAGTTCTGTTTGTCTGTCTGTCTGTTCGGCTACAGCCTAAACGGCTCGATCGATTTTCTTCAAACTTGGTACATAGTAGCTTTTGGTGATTATGCCCACACATTTTTTAATTTTTCTTAGAACCAAAAATAACGGTACCTGTCATACAATTTTTTTAGCAATTAAAATATTTTTCTCAAAAACGGCTCGACAACTGTTCTTAAAAAGAACTCAAAAAATTTATTTTAGTAAAGGCCATTTTTTTAATTTTTGATTTTCTTCAAATCGGTATAACCGATTTCAATTATTATTTTTATGCAGAAGCTTCCAAGAAATATAAATAAATGTGTACCAACATTTAAAAAATTTTTTTTTGAATTTTTAAAAAATGTTTCAAAATTTTTTTTGGAGAATCAAATATTTCGAAAACAACATGATCGTTTATTTTTGAAAGTCGATACTTAAGAGTTTTTTAGTACTCTCTAAAATATTTTTAGAAAACATTTTACATTTATGAAAAAATAACGGTACCTTCCATATAAAAGTTATAAAATCGGAAGGGAAAATTGTTGTTTGCTTAAAAACGACTCCTACGATTTTGATTAAACTTTTTTCATATACTAAAATTAGTACGATCTACTACCAAAAACTATAAAATTCTACACTTATTTTGAATTTTCTCGTTATCGGGTAAACGGATTAAGACGATTTTTTAATATACAAATTTCAAATAAGATTAAATAATATGCATATCAAAATTTTCAAAGAAAAGTTTTTGGACTTTTCAAAATAAACACATAAAGGAGAATGGGCAAATTGGTCTACATAATCAACAGAGATGTGTCATACATCAATGAAAAGGTCATTGCAAATACTTCATTTTATTATATGGCCGTTAAGTTGTAAACCATGGGGTTCAAAAGGTATTCGGGTTTAAAGCATCAAAAACAATAATAATGCATTTCTTAATTGGTACTTGGATGACCTGCTCAACATTTATGTGTTATATATCGTTGGAAAGGTTATTGCATGTACTACGTTTTTGTATATGGCCGTTAAGCCGTAGACCTCGGGGTTCAAGAGCTACATGGACATGCAAAACTCCAAATATAACAATAATGCAGTTCTTGATTGGCACTTGGTCTACCAACTCAACAGAAATGTGTCATACGTCATTGGAAAGGTCAATGAGAGTACTTCATTTTCTTATATGGCAGCCAAGCTCCAAACCATGGGGTTCAAAAGATATTCGGCTTTGAAGCAGCAAAAACAACTAAAATGCATTCTTAATATGGTAACTGGTTGCACAACTCAACAGTAATGTGTCAGGTATCGTTGAAAAGGTTAACTTATGTGCTTTATTTTTTTTATATGGGCGTTATACGCTCAACCATGGGACTCAAAAGATATTTGGGAAAAATGCAGAAAAGAGCAATAATGCATTTCTGCATTGGAGCTTGGTCTTTTTACTCAACAGCGATGTGCCATAGATTTTTGAAAAGGTAATAATATGTTCTTCAAATATTTGTATGTCTATCAGCTGTAGACCACGGGGTTTAAGAGCTACTTGGACATGAAAATCCCCAAGTATAACAATAATGAAGTTCTTGATTGGCACTTGGTCTACCAACTCAACAGAAATGTGTTATACGTCATTGGAAAGGTCAATGAGAGTACTTCATTTTCTTATATGGCAGCCAAGCTCCAAACCATGGGGTTCAAGAGATATTCGGCTTTGAAGCAGCAAAAACAACTAAAATGCATTCTTAATATGGTAACTGGTTGCACAACTCAACAGTAATGTGTCAGGTATCGTTGAAAAGGTTAACTTATGTGCTTTGTTTAATATAGGGAAATGTTCTTATTTTACTTTTAAGTTTCGTTAATTATTTCGTTCCTACATTGTCTACTACGTTTGCGGATCCAAAATGGACTCGTTCTCTTGAAAGGGAAATAGACTTCAAACGTTGGCTTATATTAGTTGTGTCAACAAATGAAGAAAAACTACACCGGGGTCCAATTATTCCACAAGAGTGAGTTTTTTCTGTGTACATAGAAATTCGTGTTCACATCGATTTTTGCGATTCGGCGAGTGTGTGAGTTTTAATTTTTTGACAGATAACGCATGCACAATCAATCAAATTTATTTGCATTTGTTTTGGGTGTGAAAAGAATATGTACACAGAAAATCAGTCACCCTTGCGGAATTGGGCCCCAGAACAGTATAAATATGTGAAAACTGTCAAAACTGTCAGATTTAAGCAAAAAGTTTTTCTGAGATAAATTTTAGCTTATTACTATCCCAGACAAACAAATCAACTGGTACTGATACTTCAACATTTCTCACTCATTTTCTCCACCACAAAAGTAGGTGTAGGAAATATTGTTCTTAACTGTTCTGAAAAGCATCATGGAACACATAGTGACAGAATGAAGAACAGTTCGGGTAAGGTTTTTACTCATGGAACACACAATCCTGTTATTTTCTGTAATTTTCTATACGGAGCAGATTAATTTTAAACACGCCTTTTATTATCCTATTTTTTCAAATTTTCACAGCAAACGGACAAAAGAATTATCTTCACCGCGTGAACTACAAAAAGGACTTACAAAATTGAAACAATTACAATATGTGTGAATGTGAATTACAATATGTGTGCGTGCGAGACTCATTTTTGTAAGGATCCAAGAAGTACCGACAAAATGAGTCAGTGAATTTTCATAGTAAAAATTTAATATGCGAAAAACAGCATGGATTTATGCAAAGAAGATCATCATACAACGGTAACAAATCTTCTTATTTTCTTACACAAATGCTCCAATGCTTTACAGAACGGTAATGAAGTTGACTGCATTTACACTGACTTTTCTAATGCATTTGATCAACTTAGTCATAAGGTGTGTTTTTTTTGCAAGCCCGGGGGAATCGGACGAAAAAAACGACTTCGGGGCTTAGCGACGCCATTACAGAAAAAAAATGGAGTTTCCATACAAACTATCGATAACATGTATGAAATTCGTGCCGGTAACACAGTTTTTATCTGGGATAAAGTTAAGCCCCGGAAATTCTCTGGGCTTAGCTAAGCCCGAAGGGGATTAGTTGTTGTTCCTTTTAACATGTAAACTGCTTTAGCCCCGAGGTCGTTTCTTTCGTCCAAGCCCATTCGGGAAAGGAAAAAAACACACCTATAATATCATTTTATTCAAACTTAAGGCTTGATTCACACTTGTGTGCCGATACCGATAAAGTATAAAAACGTTCTCGGTCCGATACAAAACCCTAATGTTCACATTGTTGTTCTGATACCGAGACAGTCCCAATATTTAATTTGAATTTGTATTTTTTTTTACAAATTACAGATCTTGGTATTTGACTTTTGGAAAGAAGTCTAGCAATTATCTCTTGGATAAAGAATTATAAAAGAAAATTTGGGTTCATAAAGGCTGCGATACTCTGAAGGCAAATATTATACGTCGCATTGCATTTTTTTTGATAGATAGATGCATGTATGAATGTAATCTTGCCACACACACGAATCAGGAATAAACGAATCAGGAATAAACGAATCGACGCACTAACGCAACCGCCCGACCGACACCGACGCAAAACAGACAAACGCAAATGTTAAAAAAGGAGTAAAAACACACGAAACATAACAAAGAAAGCTAATTAAAATTCAAAACATTATTAATTACTTTATAATTGAAATAAATATTAATATAATTGACAGATATGACATCGATAGTGAGAAATATATTCACATTTTCGATATCGATACCGTCTCGATAGGATCTCGCTCCGTTAAAGTATTCTTTCAAATGAATCGGAGGTCGAACGAGATCGTATCAGAGCGGTAACAATTGGGTGAATATACTCATTGTTTCTCGTTTGAGAATTCTTAATTGTAGTGAGAGCGTACTGAGACTATATCGATATTGGAACTATAGTGTGAATCAAGCTTAAAGCTTACGGCTTTCCACCTTTTTTTTATATATTGGATAAAATCATACCTTGAAAATAGATCCTACCAGCTAAAATTTCGACACTCTCTTTCAAACTCATTTAACGCTCACTCGGGTGTACCTCAGGAAAGTCATTTTCTATTCATTCTTGTTATAAATGATGTTGCGTCATGCATAAGTTCTAAAGAAATTCTTATATTTGCGGATGATATGAAGATTTTCAAGACAATAAGTGCTGACCATGACCAAAGTCTCTTGCAGGCTGATATTGGCAGCTTTACTTTATGGTGTGATAAAAACGGTCTTTCGCTAAACAGTGTTAAATGCCAAACAATTATTTTCTTTAGAAAACGAGTTGCAAGTGCTTTTAATTATTCTATTTCCCAGCACTAACTGTGCCGTGTCTTTAGCTCCAAGGATTTGGGTGTTCAGTTTAGCTCTAGTTTAGAATTCACAGAACACATAAATTATATTGTTAAAAAAGCGAGCTCTATGCTTGGGTTTATAAAACGTTGGGCAAAAGAATTTAACGATCGGTATGTTACTCTTTCTCTATATAACTGTTATGTACGACCTCATCTTGAAAATGCCTCTCAAGTTGGGTCTCCTTTCTATGAAATTCATAACAGTCGTATTGAATCAATACAACAGAAATTCATTCGCTTCGCACTAAAGGGTCTCCTTTGGGCTGATCCTTACAACCTCCCACCATATGAACATCGGATCCAGCTACTGCAGGTCCAAACTTTAAATCAAAGGTGGGTTGATAATGACTTAATATTTCTTCACCAACTTATAAGTAGTCAAGTACAAGTTGATGCCCCTGACTTGTTAGCCTATATTGGCACCTGCGAAGATTTGAACTTTTACACGTCGATTTTCATCGAACTAACTACGGAATGCATGAACCTCTAAGTCGTATGTGTAAACTTTTTTATTTAAATGGTTTCTCAGTTGATTTTAACTTAGCTAAAATGGGATTGAAAATATTGTTTCGAACCAGTGCTCCACGTTCTTGACTGTCTTATCTACTGTTTACGATACTTTAAATGTTTTTTTATTATTGTTAAATTTTGTATTGTTTCTATTTTTGTAATTTTGTTTAGTTTTGTATACTTTTTGTTTGTAAGCATGTGTTGCTTTGTATTATTTTACTATTTTACTAACCACTAACACATGCACTTATGATAAGCCTCTGTTTGTAGGTTGCAGCTTGATCTAAGCTCTCTTCAACATAGAATCTGAAGTGTTAAAAAAAATACAAAACAAAAATAAGTTTTTAAATGTTGGCCTTTTATCTTTCAACTTCATGAGGAGTATGAAGAGTTTGACAATGATCGGAACAATTATTACAAAACTCATAAAACTATTTCTTAGTAGTTGCTAACCATCCTTTTTGAATTTTGAAAAGAGTCAGACGCAAAAAATCCTCGTGTAATAGATAGACAAGACTCGTCCGCTTCTTTGAATACATATTTCGCCCAAATTTCAGTTCCACTTAATTGATGTGTGCTCGGGAGCAGAGGCGGCGCTAGACCAAAACGAGTCGTATGCAAGATCAATTTGCGGGGCCCCTTGCAAAAAGAAAGGTTTAAAAGTAAACAAATTTTTGTAACTTAAAAAATATAAAACCTTTAAGGACTAGTTTCACAATGCTTAATCAAGCACTTCTGACAAGGTATTCGTGTAGGTATTTCCGGGTGCCTTTTTGAACTGAGACTTTTGAGGACATCTGGAAAGGAATGGCAGTTAAACAAAAATATCACGTAAATCACTCCCGTTACTCAAAATGATGGATTTGATTAAAACTAAAATTGGAATTTTAATAGTTTAAAACATGTCAGCTGAGGTGTCAGCGAAGAGATTTTGGTCTGATTTTTTGTGTTCAGTGATATTTGTTGTTAAAGTGTTATGCAACGAATGGCTATAAAAAGCACTGACATTGAGAAATAGCGGAATTTGTATGGAGATTTTTCTGGCCTTTTTTTCAATTAACATTAAAAAAAACTGTATGCCAACTGCTTTTTTTCAATTGAATCAACCATGAGGTCTTGCATATTATGTGGGCAGGCATATTCCTTAAAAATTGAAGTACAAACCATTTTTCTTAGAAAAAAGTAGAATAGTAATAGGTTTTTTGGTGGCCTTTTTTTCAAAATTCCATTATAAATCTAAAATCTGCACCAGATGTCAGCCACTTATTTTTTTCTATCTAATGAGTTATTAACCTAAAACATATGAACGGGGTTGGGTACAAAATCTCGCAAATTAAAATCTCGCATTCGAAATCTCGCATAGCGAGATCTCACAATTACAAGATCCTACTTTCCATAATCTCGCAATAGCAAAATCCTACTTTTCAAAATCTCGCAATAACGAAATCCCGAAACTAAAATCTCGCCAATCAAAGTCTCTCAAAATTTAATTGCATTGCAACAAAAACAATTTCTTAATCAAAATCTCGCGCGAGATTTTAATTTACGAGATTTTTATTAAAAATGTATTTGTTGCAATGCAGTTAAATTTTTCGAGATATTCTACCTTTTGCAAAATAGCTTTGTAAGTCTTTTATGGCCAGTTTCAAAGTTTCGTTTAAGCCTTAAACTGAGTTCAATTGTTCTACTGAACTGAAGCTTTAACCAAAAGTGGAGTTTAAACTCTCATTGTGAAACTGGGGGTTAGACTTTTAGATCACACCGTTATTTATCAATGTTTGCTGTTTATTTTTCAATTTTTCAAGACAACAAGAGAGAATATAGAGATTGTATATCTAGTTCTAATGTGTCATGTGTAAATTGCATTAATCGTATTTCGAATGTATAATAAGCATTGAACAGAAAATATTTTTTAGTTACATAAATAAATTTATGAAGAAATTTTGTATATCTTTTTTTTGTTTATAAGGAAATTAGGTTTTTGTTACATTTTTTAATTTAAAAAATAATTGTTAGCCACAAAAAATTTGTTTTCGGGTTTTTATTCTCCATTTGCAAGATTTTTATTTTTCGGTGCAAAACCCAGAGCGATACACTGCTGTGAGATTTGAATTTACGAGATATTGATTTGCGAGATTTAAATTTGCGGGATTTTTCCGTGCGAAATAAATTCGGGATTGTAAAAGCGAGATTCTGTTATTGCGTGATTATAAAAAAAACATGATTTTTATTTTGCGAGATTTCGTTATTCGAGATTTTTTAAAAATGCGAGATTTTGTTTTGTAGGATATCGTATCGCTCCACTATTAAAGAGCTATACAAGAAGACAACTGGCATTGTTGTTGCTTTCGAAAAAAAAGTTTCCGTAAACGGATGGCCTTCAATCAAATGCTATGCAAATGACTTTTGATACGAAAGAAGCTGCCTTTTTGGTTTTGGTTGTAGATCGGCGTTACGCAAACTACTTGACTTTGTGTGTCTTTGGTTAAAGAGGAGTCTTAATTGCGGTTAGAAAATTTCAACACAACTCCTATCATATTCCCTTTTAATCTTTCAATAGAACTTGTCTGCATCAAAATATCCATGCATTCAAAAGATTTATTCATTCTAAACGTCTATATTCCCCCCAAAAGTTCAGTTTCTGTATATGTTGAGCTTTCTCTTGCTCTTGACTATATTATTAACGTTGTTGGATTTCATAGTATTATTACTCTCTTAGGCGACTTAAACCTCCCATACATTGACTGGATTCCTTCAGAAGACGCGTCTTGCTTTGAAGCATCGTTGACTTCATCTCAACAGGAGCTTCAACTATTAGACCATCCATATTATATCTACGGACTAACAGCAAATAAGCTGTATTAAAAACTCTTGAAATCGAATACTCGATTTAGTTTTCTCATCTGCGACGCTGTTAGTACTGTAGTGGTAGAGTCTACTACTGCAATATCAAATATAGATAAATACCATCCTCCTCTTGACATTTTTCTTGACTTGGACGGGCATTTACTTAATAATAGTAATTCACAAGACTGTTCATATTCTTTTGACTTTCGGAAAGCTAACTTTCAGTTGCTTTATGAGCATTAAAGTGCATCTGGTATTGAAAATATTCCAGTTTCAGGCGACATTGACGTTGTAGTTTCATACTTTTATCAAGTATTGACCAACTGTATTAATGACAAATACCCAAATACTCTAGCTTCTTCCATCCATGCCCCATAGTATACGAAAGAACTCAAAATTCTTCGTAATAAAAGAAACAGAGCTTGGAAGAACTTCATAAAAAGTATGTCCCTTGAGGACCGAGAATTGTATATTTCCTTGTTTGATGAGTTTGAAAACCTCTCCAATAATTTATACGCTGAATATCTTAAAAAAATGGAAAGTTCCCTTAAGCTTGATCCCAAAAGTTTTTGGAATATCGTAAACTTGAAAAGATATCTGATGGCTATCCAGTCAATTTTACTTATAATAATATTATTTTAAATAGTCCTCCGGATATTTGTGATGCGTTTGCTAACAACTTTCGCCAGTCTTTCGTTGATACCCCTGTCGATGTTGATGAGAACTTTTTTCTCTACTTAAAAGACTGCCAACAAACTACCGTCAATAATATCCCAATTATAATCGAAAAAATTTTACATTATATGTACTTACTTCATGATGATTACTCACCTGGACCTGATCGAATCCCACCAATAATCTTGAAAAAATGTAAATCAATATTAGCACCCCCTTTTTTTCATTTGTTTAACCTATCACTCAGCTCTGGTAGATTTCTAAGTATTTGGAAAAAAGCATTTATTACACCAGTTTTTAAAAAGGGTAACAGATCTGACATATGCAATTACAGGACACTTTCCATGCTATATTGCATTCCTAAGCTTTTTGAGCAAGTAATGTGCGAAAGTTTCACATTCAACTGTAAGAATATAATTTGAAATCAACAACATGGATTTATGCAAAAGCGATCGACGATAACCAATTTACTTGCATTCTTGCATAAGTACTCAACTGCGTTGGAACATGGTCAAGAACTCGACTGCATCTATACAGATTTTTCTAAGGCTTTCGATCAACTTTCACATGAGATCATCACGTTAAAGTTAAAGGTGTTTGGCTAACCTCCTAAGCTCATCACTTGGGTTTCTTCTTATCTCCATAATATATCCTATCAGGTTAGATTTATAGGAGCTCTGTTTTCAACTCTTTTTTTTGGCAAATCTGGGGTTCCCCAGGGTAGTCATTTCGGCCCACTTCTTTTTATCTTAGCTATCAACGACATATCCCTCTATATACGTTTTAGTGAAATTCTAATTTTTGCGGATGATATGAAAATTTTAAAAAGCGTTAAATCTATGAGTGATTGTTTACTTTTGCAAGAAGTTATAAACAGTTTTGTTATTTGGTATAATAAAAACGGTTTAAATCTCAACGCTATTAAATGTCAGGCGATAATTTTTTCTAAAAAAAAGTTCCTAGTTCATTTGTTTTTGGAATATCGCAGCACACATTGCGTCGTGTTGATAGTTTCAAAGACCTAGGGGTTCATTTTACTTTTAATCTTGATTTTACGAAGCATACCCAACAAACAAAATTGCTTCGCATTTCAGACATTATAGTGTTATTCGTTTCTATAGCGCACCTATTAGATACCCTTTGACGTGAAGTAAATACCTTATTGGAGCATTACAGCTTCCTTGAATATTTTCTGGTGCAAATTATATCAGGTTGATAGAAGCGATATACCAATATTTCTTTAATTTCTCTATATTGCTTTTATGAAATGACGACGGAGCTTTTGTTCTATAGTCATCCTGTAAAATTATTATACAATCTCTATGTTAGTTTCTGTTACTTGCTAAGTTCAGCCACAAACCATTTCTGCTGTACTAGTAAAAGCACAAACCACTTCTGATATACTAAAGAGTATAGACACAAACCAGCAGTGTGGAGAAAGTGAATACGTTTTTTTTCATCGTAACTATATTCTTCCATGGCCGAGCGGTTAGCGTGGTGGACTTTCAGTTCGAGAGGACCATGGATCGAATCTCACAGGAACCTTTTAATTTTTATAACTTAAATAATATCTAATAAATTCTAAGATTGTATTTCAGATAAAAACTTTCAAATAAAATATCAGCAAATTAATAAAATAAAATAAAAATATAAATAAATAAAAATAAATAAATATAAATCAATTTTGAAATATTTTTTTTTTATTTTTCCACCTTCTTCTATAAGACCTCTAAATTGAGTCCAGTAAGTGTTTTCCGGGGCAACTGAATTTAGTCCATAAAGGTCCAATAGGAGCTTAAAAAGGCCGCCCTTTCAATTATATGGACTATTATATAAGCTCTCTTCGGCAAAGATATGATAGTGTTTAAAAAAATACTAATTTGATTAAATTTAGGTCGTTATCTGTTCTGCTTTGCAGCCAGAACTTAACTCCTCTAATTAAATCAGGTTTATTGGCAGCAAAAGTTTGCAATTTTTTATATACTAGGGTTGCACACACGGCACATGCCTTCCTCTGCTGGGGAGCCCTCGTCACCTACGAAACTAGATGAAAAGTTGTTACAAGCTTAAGAGACTCTCCAGTTAAAGTCCTGAATTAATAGCTGTTAAAATATTGTATGAAGCTTTATCGCTTTGAATAGTTTTGTTTACTTTTATCTTTTACATTCGCATGAATTATAAGTACGAAGCGGAGGAGTACAAATTATAAAAACTAAAAATTATATTTCGCACAAATGAACAGCTTGAGGGCCTTTAAAAATCAAAATTTAAATTTTAGGGAGTTCCTCGGTTTGGTATTGAAGCATTTCAAACACAAATCGTTTTTGTTCGAGCGGCAACCGTGTCTTTTACTCGTTTATAAAGCGAGATCCCAAAAATAGAAAGCTAAATGAATCAATATCCGTTTTTTTTTATTCTCTTAATATAAAACCCCATCCATGGTACCTATGTACGTATAGAAAGTTTCTGAATGAAAAGTTTGAAAGCCTTCTGACGTCGTCGCTTATGTGAATTGCCTGCCGCCTACTGGTTCTGTTGATATGCTATGCCATGGCCCGCGTCACCTAAAGGGTCTATATATCTATAGAAATACTTTCATAGTTTTTCATAGGTACAGGGTTAAGGAAATTTTTGTTGGGATTTTTGTGTAGGTGGTCTCCTGGTCCTGGTCCTGGTTCTAGTGCTATCAAGAAGCTGAGAGAAATTTTCATCTTCACAAACATAATAAATAGGAAGGATATTAGATTTACCCAAGTAACCTTTTGTATATGGGTTCTGCAGAACAGGTGGAGATACATATATGTGTGTTATACTATACTATAATTTGTTCATATAGTATTCGAAAATCTCATTATTTTGTAGAATACAGCTTAGAATTTGAGGGATGCATATTCAAACTGGCGCATGGCGTATCGCTAAATTTAAATGGCCCTGAGAGAAAAAGTAGAAGAGGTTGTCTTCCTTAAAGGGTAGATCTGATGTATTGGAAAACATCAGATATTGGATACAGTATGAATGAAATATTCTTTCTTTTATTATGTAAGCGCTTTTTTGGGTGCTGCAATGTAGATAGGTATTTTCTCATTGAGAGATTATAGAGCTGCTCTGAATTTAAAATGAATAAATGAAGTGATTAAAGAAATACTCAGGTCTGTTCATACGGCTCCGCAGGACCAAGGCTCTCCGCGGCACAATCATCGCCTTAGTGCATTTCGGCGTTTCTGAATTCAGTGTTAATGACCGTTTTTCCTTTTAAAATAGTTATGTCAAAATCAGGAGTTAAGTCAAACTTTAGCAGGAAATGTCTTTAAATATGTGCCTGAATGTACATAATATTGTCATGTGATTAAATATGCTCATGTCGACCAAATTTTGAAAAGCAATACCAAAGTCAGAACTCCGAATCAATTAAATCTGAAAGAAATTTGATTATTTTGTCAGTTTAAAGTTGAAATAATAGCTTTTTTGCGAACTTTTTCTTAGTAAAAATTGGCAGTCTGTCTAATTTCGATGAAATTCCCTCAAAGACAGAAGTAAGTTGCCGTTTTTTTTTGGCCACAATATTAATTTCTTATCTTACCTGGCATTTCACTGACCAAAAGAATTCTACCCAAAGAATTTTCTTGGACAGAGTATGTCAAAAAAGTGAAAGGTTTTACTTCATAGTGAGAACTCTTTTCTGCCTAAAACTACCCAATTTTTGGGGTCTGATAACAAATAGTAGTAACTGGCAGTTTAAGTCAATGTTTGGAATAGACTCAATGTAAAATAATGGTTTACAAAGTGCGGTTAGTTTCTTTTGTTGCAGTTGCTGTATTTGAATTTGAGGTTAGAAGAATTGTGGCATATTTGACAATTTTAACACAATCGGCCATCAAAGTACCAATATTTATCAAGTAGTGAATCGCTTAGCTATAATGGGCCCTATTAAAAATCAAATTTAGTGAAGACTTAAATATTTCATTGAAATGGACCATAATGAAATGGACGCTAAATAATAAATCATACATGGTATGATCTTAATATTTAATTGAGCTCTTAACAATGAACCATAGGTGGTATGAACTCCAAAAAAATTAACATTCCATGTATGGTTCATTATTTGGGATCCGTAACATTATGGTTAATTTCACTGAAATATTTAACTCGTTGCTAAATTTGATTATTAAAGGCCCAATGTGTTTTTTCACATAATCTTATTCGGACTTGAAATTAAAACTTTTCTGTTTAATATGTTAATTATTGAGGAGCCTCGTTTTTTGTTCCTCTAATTAGTATTTGCAAAAAAAATACACTTACAGTGAGAACCTCTTTATCAATTTCAAGTTATTCTCAAATTAAAAGATGTTACATTACTCAAACGGACGAGATGAGCGGCAGAGTCTCTTAAATTAAAGTGAATTCATAATGATTTTTACTAGACACACACTATTAGCTAGGCAAATGCCATCTTTTTCAATGGCAATAAGGTTTTATTAAGGAAACAGGAATAGTACTAATTGTAAGTAGGTAAATTAAAAGAATTATGTATATTGTTGTAAGAAAATGAAATAAATTCTTACGATTTATTGCAGAGCATTCGTGTTGGAAATTAAAACTGCGTAACACAGCACCTGTGTTATTTTTATGATTATGGGTATTCCAATATGTGTTTAAAGTTTAAACAAGAAATAAAATCCATGACCTGGTAGTACGCACCTGCTTTAATAATAGTTCAAATGTCTTAGAATTTTTAAGAATATTATTTTAATTGGAATTTCTAATAAGGAAAATAAGGATTTCAAAATTTTTTTTAACATTTATTCTCTTGATGAAAAGCGATACAGTACAGCACGGATATTAGAAAGCCTGGAAAACTCCTCAAATGTCTTACTTACATCCGAGATTTTCTTATACATACGATAGTATAAATATGCAAACAATGCAGGTATATTAAAAGAGAAAGACACTGTGTATTGGATTGCGTTTCTTGTAAGCTAATGTGTAAATGTGTAAAATGTGTTCTACACGTTCTATAACTATGTGTTGAGCTCGTCATCTTTGTGTAAGTTGTCTAGTTTTACTGATCTTGGAGTTGTTTTAGATTCTAAACTTACGTTTCGTGAACATTTCGATCTTTTAATTAAAAGAGCTAACAAGTCACTTGGTTTTATAAAAAGATTTGCTCGTGAATTTTTTGATCCTTATGTTCTTAAATTTCTTTATGTCTTATTTGTTAGACCATGGGTATGGGTGTGTAGTATGGACCCCATACTATGCGGTTTATAGTTCATATCAAAAGAGTGCGTCCAAAGAAGATTTATGAGATTTTGTTAACGTTTTCTTCCCTGGTCGGAAAGTAATACTGGATTGCCCCCATACTCTCATAGACTTCAGCAAATTAATCTTCCATCACTTTTGAGCCATATAGAATGTTTACAATTTTGTTTTACTATGGAGATTATTAATGGATCTATTGTATCCCCTTCAGTCCTTTGTCGGTTGAGTTTTAATGTCAGTCATTGTAGTCCAAGAGCACAATTGCCACCTACAAACATTTCAGTAGATTAAACTACGGCGCTAATAGTCCTCTAAATTTTTTAATTAATATTTTTCATAATAATTATAATCTAATTAATTTCATTAATGACAATGGTAAATCAAACAATTTGAAGAATGGATTTTCATACAATACTATTGATAATGTTATATAGATTTGTAGCAGACTTGCATCTGGCAATGCTCAACAAACACATTTTAGCATTCAGATTAACACTCTAATTATATATTAAGTCAGTTGCATTATAACCATCGTGGTACATCCTACATTTTGCGTTTTTAGTCTTATATTAAGTAAACATAGTTTGTTTAAATCTTTTTATTAAATGAATTACCGATAATTAAAATTTAATTGAATATAAACAGTTTTCGTTTTCATTTTCTAACTATAACGTAGCTTCCACAAAGTGGTGACCCCGAATTTTGTACACGCGTGCAGAAGCGATATATGTAAAACGTACGAACATCATTAGCTAAACGCATAAGTATTTTAGCACGTTTTTTTTTGTGTTCAAACTATGTCAACAACTTCCCCGGCTACAAGTGCACAATCTGCACCACCTATTACCACATCACCTCCAACTGCAACTACATATACCACATGGGCAGGAAACATTGGTATTCCTACAGCGACAGAAATCCACAAGGTTTCTGTTAGAGTCCCTCCATTCTGGCGCACACGACCGGAGCTGTGGTTTTCTCAAATTGAATCCCAATTTTTCACATCAGGTATTACAGCTGACACCACAAAGTATCACACGGTAGTAGCTGCTATAGAAAGTAGTGTACTTGCTGAAGTAAGTGACATCATTCTACAACCACCAACTGAACTGATGTACGACACCCTAAAAAATAGGCTCATCGAAAGATTCGCAGATTCAGAGGAAAAAAGAATCAAGAAACTCCTTCAAGAGATCGATTTAGGTGATAAAAGACCATCACAGCTCTTGCATGAAATGCGAGATCTGGCTGGAAACAAGATAAACGATGACCTTCTGAAAGCATTATGGATGCAGCATTTACCATCTGCAACGAGAGGTATTTTAACCGTAAGTAGCGATAAACTTCCTCAATCAGCTGTTCTTGCCGACAAAGTAGTGGAAGCAAGTCAAGGCAACAACAATACCGTTTCTGCAATCACCTCATATTCCACATGCTCGTCATCGACAGCACCAGCCAAAACATCAGCCAATTCATATTCACCGAACCTTCTTGAAAAAATTGACGCTCTAGTTAGTGAAATAGCTGAAATCAAAGCAAACATGCGGGGGAGAGACAGCAACCGAAGACAACAACATCGATCTCGCTCTCGCCATGCTACACCTGCAGCACGAGAAACAGGTTTCTGTTGGTATCACAAGAGATATGGCAAAAAGGCAAGAAATTGCACGCAGCCATGCAAATACAATACACATGCAGCGGAAAACTAACAAGTCCATCTACACAAGCACAGGCGACAACAGATGGACAAATTGTTGTTACGCGTCGCCTATTTGTTTTCGACCCACACACAAAATTGAATTTCTTATTTGATACGGGAGCTGATATATCTATCATTCCCCCGTTACATAAAGAAAGACGAAACCGCTGTGATCTCAACCTGTTTGCAGCGAACGGTACAAAAATCTTAACATACGGTACTAAAAATCTGACAGTGACATTAGGACTTCGGCGCAGTTTCCAGTGGAAATTTATAATAGCTGAAGTTTCCAAACAAATTATTGGAGCAGATTTTTTACAGTGCCATGGACTTTTAGTAGATCTCAAAAAGAAAAAACTGATAGACAAAACAACGAATCTGGAAATAAGTGCAAGTATCACAAATTTATTTTCTCCTCAAGTGTCATTTGTAGAAAATACATCATCTTTTAGTGCGCTCATAAAACAATTTCCTGACGTGTTTTCTCCTTCTATTATTAAACCTCCCGTCAATTCCAGCGTTACTCATCATATCATCAGTAAAGGTCCACCTGTTCACTCGCGTCCTCGGCGTCTCCCACCGGATAAGTTGGCTGCAGCTAAGAAAGAATTCAAATACATGATGGAACAGGGAATGTGTCGCCCCTCCAAGAGCCCATGGTCGAGTCCTCTGCAAATGGTTAGAAAATCTGATGGATCATGGCGCGTTTGTGGGGATTATCGTGCCCTCAATGCTTCAACAGAGTCCGACAGGTATCCTTTACGTATTTTACAGGATTGTACATATTTTATGGAAGGAAAACAAATTTTTTCGGTCATCGACTTGTACCGAGCATACAACCAAATCCCTATAGAAGAATCAGACATTCCTAAGACGGCCATAGCCACACCCTTTGGGCTGTTTGAATGTCTTGTTATGTTTGGTGGTTTAAAGAACGCCGCGCAGACATTTCAGCGTATAATAGACGAAGCATTGCGAGACCTCGACTTCGTGTTTCCTTATATTGACGACATCTGTATTGCTTCAGACAATATGGAACAGCACACCGAACATCTTCGTCTAGTGTTGCAACAGCTGAGGAAGTTTCATCTCGTTGTCAATATCTCTAAATGCCAATTAGCGAAAAAAGAAGTCAAGTTCTTGGGACATCTCATTAACTCCGATGGAATCAAGCCACTTACTGAAAAGGTTAAAGCTATTTTGGACTATAAACTGCCTACACAGGTAAATTCTTTGAGAAGATTTATTGCCACAATTAATTTTTATAGAAGATTTTTGCCACACGCGGCTGAGAAACAACTAAAACTTCAAGCATTAATTAAGGGTAATAAACGCAACGATAAATCGCTCATTCAATGGACGGAAGAAGGCAAAGCTGCTTTTGAAGATTGCAAAACAAACCTTGCGAATGCAACACTGTTAGCTCATCCGTCGTTTAATGCTGATTTGTCGATGTATGTGAACGCGTCTGACCTTGCTATCGGTGCAGTTTTGCAGCAATCAAAAAATGGCATGTCACAACCTTTGAGTTTTTTTTTCCAGAAAGCTTAACAAATCACAAAAAAAGTATTCAGCCTACGACAGGGAGCTACTTGGAGCATACTCGGCTGTGAAATACTTTCGGTATGCGCTAGAAGGACGTACATTTGGAATATTTACAGATCACAAGCCTCTGACTTTTATATTTCGTCAAAAGCTCGACAAAGCATCCCCTCGTCAAGAGCGTTACATTGATTTTATAAGTCAGTTTACTACAGATATTCGTCACGTCAGCGGAAAGGACAATATAGTAGCTGATACCTTATCTCGAATTGAGATAGTGGAAAAAGGATTCAACTATGAAACCCTCGCTGAAGCACAACAACTTGATCCAGAGCTGCAAGAACTCGTCAACAATTCAACCACATCGCTAAAGCTACAACAATTTCCAGTTTCACCAACATCATCTCAAAACTTGTTTTGTGACACTTCGACTGGACGAGTGCGACCATATATAACGAAAGACCTGCGGAAAATAACATTCAACAGCGTACACAATCTCTGCCATCCCGGAGTAAAGGCAACAACAAAAATGCTAGCAGAACGATATGTATGGCCAAACTTAAGAAGAGATTGTCGTCAGTGGGTCCAAGCATGCTTATCTTGTCAACGAGCTAAGACACAACGTCATAACAGATCCGTGCTGGGTTCATTCAAGCTGCCAGATGATAGATTTTCCCATGTAAACATCGACATTGTTGGTCCATTGCCATCATCACAAAATCAAAAGTACTGTTTAACATGTGTTGATCGCTTCACAAGGTGGCCTGAAGCTTTTCCTATGGAAGATATCACAGCGGAAACTGTCGCGCGTACTTTGTACAACGGTTGGATTGCACGTTTTGGTGTGCCAACGTATATAACAACTGACCAAGGTCGCCAGTTCGAGTCGGCACTTTTCCGTGAGTTGACCAAGCTGCTTGGAGTTTCGCGGATTCGGACAACACCATATCATCCAGCAGCAAATGGATTGGTGGAACGCTGGCATCGAACTATGAAGAACGCAATAAAGTGTCATCAAACTGATCGTTGGACAGAAGTTCTTCCAACTATTCTTCTCGGGCTTAGATGTTGTTTTAAGGATGATATCAGTGCCGCACCAGCGGAGTTAGTTTATGGCAAAACGCTTTGTTTGCCAGGAGAATTCCTGGAAGAAAAAACACCTAGCAACACGTCAAGTGAAGATTTTGTAAACCAACTTCGAGCTTCTATGAACAAATTATCTCCTGTTCCAACATTTCCTCACTGTAATTCTACGAAAGTTTTCATTCATAAGGATTTGAGATCTACATCTCATGTGTTCGTGCGAAGAGATGCAGTGCGAAAACCTTTGCAACCTGCATTTGATGGACCTTTTAAAGTACTAAATAAATTTTCTAAATTCTTTACCAGTTCTTACTTCAAGAGGAGAGCAGAAAAATATTTCTATTGACCGTTTGAAGCCGGCATATACCATTGAAGTATCACAAGATGTCGGACATCCTATTGAGAAGGATGTCGTGAAACTCCCTTCAATTCAGACTAGACCTGACTATGTTACCAAATCAGGACGACATGTGCACTTCAGATTGAAGCCTTAGTTGAAATAATACACCATTACATATCGTTGTCACTGAGGGGGGAATCCTGTAGCAGACTTGCATCTGGCAATGCTCAACAAACACATTTTAGCATTCAGATTAACACTCGAATTATATATTAAGTCAGTTGCATTATAACCATCGTGGTACATCCTACATTTTGCGTTTTTAGTCTTATATTAAGTAAACATAGTTTGTTAAAATCTTTTTATTAAATGAATTACCGATAATTAAAATTTAATTGAATATAAACAGTTATCGTTTTCATTTTCTAACTATAACGTAGCTTCCACAAATTTAAGTTTTGTATACTTATTTCCTTATGTATATGTATGTATCTTCCGTTAGCATTTAATGATAAATAAATAAATAAAAAAAAAGAAGCTGGATGCGATCCACACTAGTAACCTCCCATTGGTGCCCTCGGAAGCTTAAGGTCCAATTCTAGTTATTATTATTATTATTATTATTATTATTATTATTGTTATTATTATTATTATTATTATTATTATTATTATTATTATTATTATTTTATTTATTTCTCCTTAAAGGGGTATTTACAACATATTTTGGAGGCCTTAGCCCAATTACAAAACATGAATGCTATTTCTAAAAATTATGTTAACTAATATTCATAAAATTTCTAACAATATGACAGGCAGTGTTGCCGCTAAGGAATTTGAAAAGGTCGCATAAAAAAGGGTCACAAGGAAAAAAAAAGTCGCACTAAGAAATTTTTTGATATATAACAAAAACAATCAGAATACGAATAAATAAACCGCAAAGAAAGTAAACAATTATTTTTTGTATTTTCTTTCTTTGAAAATTGACCATACAAAAAAAATCAGTACTTAAATTCATTAAAATTTTATTCAACTTAACTACCACATTTAAATCTGAAGTTTTCGTATAGATATAAAGTCCAAAAATTAATTTGCTTCTTCACATCCACGGTTCACTTTAAATCGAGTTAGAGCCGAAACCCGTTTACCAATTTTCTTCAAAATGTATGCACATTTTTCTTAAGAACATGTTCATAAATATTTTAATTTTGAAGAAAATCGCTTAACTCGTTTAGGCTCTAGCTTGATGCATTTTACATCAGACGTCAGTTATCCTTATCATTCTTGTGCAAAACACCACAGAAGAAATATTGGAAATTCTAAAAAAATAATAATTTTAACAAATCCAAAATTACTTTTGTTCAAAATTTTGATATGCAATATTATTATCATCTTAAAGGTTCTTTCAAAAACTTTTTCATTAAAATCGTTGGAGCCGCTAATGAGAAAGTCAAAGAAATTTGTGTCCCTTTTCCACATTTTCAGTTTTGGGAGACGACATCGTTTTTGAGATAAAAAAAATTGGACGATCGCTCTTTTTGAGATGTACAAGTTTTTCCTTGACAGTTGTATGGCAGACAGAATTGTGCCTTATACTACGTTTTCATTAGGCCAAATGAGGTAATTTCGTTGAAACTTTCCAAATTCGATACGAAATCATCTCATTTCCCTTACAAATTTAAATTTCGAAATGAGATAATTTCAACCAAATTTGCACGAAATTAGGTTGGAAATTAAGTAAAAACCTAACGAACACACCCAAATAGACACAGTTTAAAGAGCTCTGAAAGGGTTTTGCATGAAAATGTCAAAGTGCAATGGAAGGAGACAAAAGAAAACAACAACAAAAAGCGGTTGGAAAATTGGAAAAATTGGAAAAAAATGTCTAGAAAAAAAAACCAAGAACTTACACTTTTCCATGCAATTTTCTAGAGATGGGGTCAGAAAAGTCGCAAGATTTCTAAAAAAGGGTAAGAAGAGCTAGTTTTTTAAAAAGTCGTCTCATGGTCGCATGAGGCAATAAAAGGGGTCAAAATGCGACAAAAGTCGCACAGCGGCAACCGTGATGACAGGTATCGATTATCACAGCTTTTTGAATTGCATCTATGGTGTTTTGTTTTAGTCCTAAGAACTTAATTTCTTCTTTCAGATTGTTTTGTATCAATCCTTCGGCGCTGATTATTATAGGAATAATTCTCACTTCGTTTAGATTCCAGTTATGTTTTATTTCCACTGCTAGTTCTGAGTACCTTCTCCTTTTCTCAGCGTAAGTTCGGTTCATATTTCGGTTAGCTGGAACTGCGATGTCGATTAGGATTCCTTGGCGTTCCTGCTTATAAATTATGGTGATGTCCGGACGGTTATGAAGCCTCGTGATCTCAGAATGTATGGTGCGGTCAAAATAAACCTTGACGTTATCATTTTCATTAACTGGTAGAGGGTTATATGCATAGTAAGGTTTTTTGTCATGTGGGAGACTATGCCTTTCTAGTAGCTTTTTATGGATAATTTTTGCAACGTTATTGTGTCTTCTAGTATAATCACTTTGAGCTAGGCTTGTACAAGATGATATAATGTGATCTACTGTCTCGGATTGTTCTCTGCATCTGCGACACGTATCCTCTCTCATATTCGGATCTTTAATAACATGCTTTTGATAGTTTCTGGTTGGGATTACTCGATCTTGTATAGCGATCATAAAGGCTTCCGTTTCAGCATACAGCTCGCCGCTCAGCAGCCATCTGTGTGACATTATCTTGTCAACATTATCGCTGTGAAGTGCTCTCTAATACTGACCATGTATTGGTTTAATCGCCCATTGATTTTCCCTTGTGTGTTTATCTCTCAAAGCTTCCTTTTAGGTTTAAAGGAGTTAAAGTCACTATTTTTATCAGGTTAGATCGCTCTGACTTAATATGGAAATAGTTACGCAGGGAATTAATTTGGTATATGTATTATTATTATTATTATTATTATTATCATTATTATTATCATTATTATTATTATCATTATTATTATTATTATTATTATTATTATTATTATTATTATTATTATTATTATTATTATTATTATTATTATTATTATTATTATTATTATTATTATTATTATTATTATTATTATTATTATTATTATTATTATTATTATTATTATTATTATTATTATTATTATTATTATTATTATTATTATTATTATTATTATTATTATTATTATTATTATTATTATTATTATTATTATTATTATTATTATTATTATTATTATTATTATTATTATTATTATTATTATTATTATTATTATTATTATTATTATTATTATTATTATTATTATTATTATTATTACTATTATTATTATTATTATTATTATTATTATTATTATTATTATTATTATTATTATTATTATTATTATTATTATTATTATTATTATTATTATTATTATTATTATTATTATTATTATTATTATTATTATTATTATTATTATTATTATTATTATTATTATTATTATTATTATTATTATTATTATTATTATTATTATTATTATTATTATTATTATTATTATTATTATTATCATTATTATTATTATTATTATTATTATTATTATTATTATTATTATTATTATTATTATTATTATTATTATTATTATTATTATTATTATTATTAATTATTATTATTATTATTATTATTATTATTATTATTATTATTATTATTATTATTATTATTATCATTATTATTATTATTATTATTATTATTATTATTATTATTATTATTATTATTATTATTATTATTATTATTATTATTATTATTATTATTATTATTATTATTATTATTATTATTATTATTATTATTATTATTATTATCATTATTATTATTATTATTATTATTATTATTATTATTATTATTATTATTATTATTATTATTATTATTATTATTATTATTATTATTATTATTATTATTATTATTATTATTATTATTATTATTATTATTATTATTATTATTATTATTATTATTATTATTATTATTATTATTATTATTATTATTATTATTATTATTATTATTATTATTATTATTATTATTATTATTATTATTATTATTATTGTTATTATTATTATTATTATTATTATTATTATTATTATTATTATTATTATTATTATTATTATTATTATTATTATTATTATTATTATTATTATTATCGAGTTTCATCATTTCTCAGCAAAATTGCTGGAAATTAACCTATCCCAGGTATTTCTACCAAAAGGATTAGGCTCGGAACGAGATGTTTGTTGTTTTTGTATTATAATAATTGTATTAATATTTAAGAATTATTTAAATGGCATCCATGAAGCGGCGCACAATTCTTGTAGTTGCGATTACCACAGACTTTTGGAATTCTTTGTACAGATCTTGGTCAAGGCCAAGCCTTTCAAGTCCCTCAAAAAGGTTGTGCGGTATAACTGCCGTGCTTGATACTATCAGCGGGATTATTTTTACTTCTTTGACCTTCCATTGTCTTTTAATTGGTTCGATAAGCTGCGCATATTTTGAAATTTTTTCCGTATACTTTTCTTGAAGAGCTCTAGTGTTAGGGACAGCAATATCTATCAAAGCAACTTTGCTTGCCTTTTTGTCAAAAAAGACTATGTCAGGCCTATTATACGGGACACTTTGATCTGTGAGCACAGTCCTATCCCAATAGAGACGGAAACTTTCATTTTCGAGAACGCTTGGTGGTTTGTAAAGATAGTGCGCCTCTTTATCGCACTTTAGACTGTGTTTGCTCGCAAGCTCTTGGTGTACAATTTTCGCTATTGTGTCATGTCTTTGCTTGTACTCAGTTCCCGAAAAATGCGTACAGCCAGATATTATGTGCTGTATATTTTCTACTGCGTCACATCCATACCGGCAGGAGTCAACCAGAACAGTGGCGTCGCCGATTACTCTTTTCAAGTAGTTCCTTGTGGGTATTACTTGGTCTTGTATAGCCAGCATGTGTCCTTCAGTTTCTGGAAACATGTTTCCCTGCAATTAGCCAGTAGTTTGACGCCTTTGTGTCGACATTGGCTTGGCTTATTGCATTTATGTGTTTCCCATGAAGAGGCTTGCTCATCCACTGGTCAATTTTTCCCATGTGCGTAACTTCCCTACTTTGGTAGTCTGATTGGGCCAGTTTCAATGGGCTGCTTTCATCCGCAAGGTAGATAGCACGATGTAGGTTGGATGTTTCGGATTTTCTGGAGAAGTATTCACGCAACGATATTGTCTGGCCTTCGAGTAAATTTCCTATGTCAGTCAAACCTCGTCCTCCCATATATCGAGGCAACGAAATTCTTTCAAGTGCGGATTTTGGGTGATGTTTTCTTTCTTTAGACAATGTTGTTCTGATTTTTCGTTCTAATGTTTCCACATCTGTTGGTGTCCATCGAATGATGCCAAAGGAGTAGCCAAGTACAGGGATAGCATAGGTGTTTAGTGCTTTAAAAAGAAATTTACTTTTTAAGGCTGACTTCGCAAGAAGTTGGACTCTTCTGGTAAACTCCCTTTTTATTTCATCCTTGATCGTGGTGTGGGGTATATTTCTTGCCTGTTTGACTCCTAGGTATTTGTATGTTTCGTTTTCAATCATTGCTTGAATGGTTTGTCCGTCTTGAAGCTGGAATTCTTGCGGTTGTAGCTTTCCTCTTATGGCTTTTAAGGTGCGACACTTTTCTAAGCCAAAATCCATGCTAATGTCGTTTGAAAATTTCTCCACAACTTTAAGGAGATGCTCAAGTTGTGATGGTTTGGCAGCGTAGATTTTTATGTCGTCCATATATAAGAGGTGGGACAGACGATACAGTTCTCTAGAGCCTTGTTTAATAGAGAATCCGTAGCCTGTGGAGTTTAAACTGGACGAATTATTATTATATTATTATTATTATTATTATTATTATTATTATTATTATTATTATTATTATTATTATTATTATTATTATTATTATTATTATTATTATTATTATTATTATTATTATTATTATTATTATTATTATTATTATTATTATTATTACTATTATTATTATTATTATTATTATTATTATTATTATTATTATTATTATTATTATTATTATTATTATTATTATTATATTATTATTATTATTATTATTATTATTATTATTATTATTATTATTATTATTATTATTATTATTATTATTATTATTATTATTATTATTATTATTATTATTATTATTATTATTATTATTATTATTATTATTATTATTATTATTATTATTATTATTATTATTATTATTATTATTATTATTATTATTATTATTATTATTATTATTATTATTATTATTATTATTATTATTATTATTATTATTATTATTATTATTATTATTATTATTATTATTATTATTATTATTATTATGGATTTAGTATAAGTACTTCTCAACCTCTATGAAGTTGGAAATCACCTATCCCGGGCTATGCCAAGGGATTAGGCTCTGATGGGGCTTAGACCATGTTCTAGCCCTTTGATGCACGTTGGTCGGGTAAGGTTATGAGGGGAAGATGATTCCTCCAACTCACAACCGTCTATTGTATTTGTGTAATTATTGTATGTATGATTT
This sequence comes from Dasysyrphus tricinctus, assembly GCA_963921185.1. NCBI lineage: Eukaryota > Metazoa > Arthropoda > Insecta > Diptera > Syrphidae > Dasysyrphus > Dasysyrphus tricinctus. Next base: position 16,400,335 of record OY992534.1, read on the forward strand.
TACAGTTGGAGGAATTTTCTGACAATGTTGCATGTGTCCAACAGTACCGATTTTTGGACTTGTGCCAGTAGCCATTCAATATTGTGCTGCTTCAGATTTCTTGACAGATTTTTCGGGATAATGCCCGTTGCAGAAATAACTATCGGGGTTACATCTACGCGTTCAACATTGTACATGGCCCGCAGTTCAATTGCAAGAGCAGCGTATTTGGATATCTTTGTGGAATATGTTGTTTGCAAATTCCGGTTTAATGTGACTGCGACATCAAAGATATCTATCCTTCTCTCGATTTTGTGAAACAGAATGATGTCGGGTCTGTTTGCCGGGATGTGTTGGTCAGTGGATATTGTTCTATCCCAATAGAGCTTGAAGGCAGGGTTTTCCAGGACAGGGATGGGTTGGTATTTATAGTATGGTGTATAGCGTTGGATCAGGCCGCTCTTCAATGCCAGTTGTTGGTGTAATAGTTTCGCGACGTTGTTGTGTCTGCGCGTGTAGTCATGTGATGCTAAAGAGCTGCAGCCAGAAGTGATGTGCTCAATTGTTTCTCCAGTTTCCCCACAACGTCTGCATCTGTCTTCAACAGCTTCTCTAAGAATGAACTTCCTATAATTTCGCGTTGCTATTACTTTGTCTTGGATGCTGATCACAAATCCTTCAGTTTCAGAGAAGAGGTTACCTTGTGTAAGCCATAAGTTGGACGCCTCTTGGTTTATATGATCTTGGCCTACTTCATTTGGATGGCTTCCGTGCAAGGCTTTTGCTTTCCAGGACAGGATCAGTTCGTCAGATGTTTTCACGTTATCGGGAAGAGGAAAACTCGCCAATCTAAGGTTGAGGGGCGTGAAGTGATCATCTACTAGGCAAATAGTCCTTATAAGTGGTGACATACTACTAAGTAGATACTGCCGTATGTTAAGGCATTGTTGATGATGTAAATTTGTAATGTTAACGATCCCTCTTCCACCTATTTTACGAGGTAGTACCATCCTTTCAGTGGCACTTCGCGGGTGTTGGCTGTTATGTTTTGTGAATGATGTTCGCACTAACATATCAAGATTCCCGATATCAGTCGAAGACCACTTTACAATCCCAAAAGAGTATGTTAATAAAGGGATAGCCCATGTGTTTATGGCTTTGCATTTGTTTCCACCGGTGAGTTGAGATTTCAAAATGGTGTTCAGCCGTGCTTTAAACTGGCCAGTAAGGCTAGCTTTGATTACACTGTGGTTCATTCCTCTGAGCTGAAGGAAACCAAGATATTTATAAGATTCACCATGTTGTAGATCATCAATGATTTGGTCCTGGTCAATGGGATACCCCTCTTCATTGACATCAACTTTTCCTCTCACCAAGTGTACCATTTTACATTTGTCCATGCCAAATTCCATCTTTATGTCAATGCTGAAGTTATTCACGACCTCAATCATCCGGTGTAGCTTTTCTCTATTCTTGGCATATAGCTTTAGATCATCAACATACAGTAAATGGTTAAAGGGAAAGTCGTAGGTTTCCGTTTTGATGATAAAGCCTGATTTTATTTGTGATAAGATCCTGCTGAGAGGATTGAGCCCCAAACAAAACCATAGAGGGCTAAGGGCGTCACCCTGAAAGATTCCACATTTTATAGGGAGTGCTTTGGTAAGGATTCCATTTTGGTAGAGCTTTGTGTTCCACCCTCCCATTAGGGTCATCAGGCAGTTTATTATGGTTGTATCGATCTTATAAACCTCAAGTATTTTTAAAAGATATTTGTGGGGCATCGAGTCAAAAGCTTTTTTGTAATCTACAAAGGCCATACTGATGGTGCGTTTTTTCTTTAAGGCCAGTCCTGTAACTACGGAGTCAATAGTAAGTTGGTCTTTACATCCCATTGTTTTTCTACTACAGCCTTTTTGTTCATCTGGTATGATGTTATTTACGTTGCAGTGCTCATAGATTCTGTTGGTAAGAATTTTTGTGAACAGTTTGTATGTTGTACATAGACATGTAATAGGCCGATATTTTGAGTTGTCGTTACATGGTTTTCCTTTGGCAATTAGGAATGTGAGTCCACTGGTGAGAAAGCTTGGTGGCTGTATTTTGAGCTGCAGTAGGTCAGTAAAAGACTTTGCAAGTTGTTCGTGAGTTGCAGTAAGTTTCTTAAGCCATATGTTATGCAACTTATCTACTCCAGGGGCTTTCCAATTGCTTGTCTCAGATATTGCTTTAAAAACCTCTTCTCTACTTATCGGTTGATAAACCATAGGTGTCGTATTTTCGTAACGGCTTACCTCATCAAACATCCATTGGGCGTCCTCATTGTGTTGTTTTGGTATGCTCCAGAGGTTACTCCAAAACTGCTCCGTAGCGTTGATGGGAGGGTAAACTTCTTCTGTTCCTGATGCTGATGATGGTGATGTGGAATTTTTATAGAAGGCTTTTTGGTTATTGTTAAATAAAGCATTTTCAGACTTTCTGTTGCTGCATTTTTCATATCGCTTTAGGCGTTTCGCTAGCGCTGATAGCTTCTGCACTTTTCTATCGGTTATTTCAATAATCTCATCCCTAGTTATGTTTGTGGGTCTGAGCGGTGCAATCAAGTGTCTGATGTGTCTGTTAAGACGGCTTGAGTTTGAACCTTCTCTAAAGGAGGTCAATCTGGCAATATCCCGTCTCAGCTTTTCTATTTTGTTTCTAAGCCTTTTATTCCATTTTGGTTGAGGTCTTTCCTTCTTTCTTGCCATTTGTCCATGATTTTCGGAAGTTGGTTTTGGCTCTTTACCTAGTGCTCTAAGCGAGGATATTGCGCTGACGAACAAAAGATCGTTTATACGCTCTATCCTTGGTTCTTCATCTAGAAACTGCGGTAATATTTCTGTGTTAATTTTTCTCAGAACATTTTCTAGTTTCTTAGCTTCATACAGTCTAGGAATGTTGGGTCTGAGGGAAGGGTCAATGCCTTCGAACTCAACTAGAGTAAGGTGAAAGATGTCACGCAGTCTTTGCGTTTCTGTGTCTGTTGTTGATTGTACAATCGGTGGTTCCATCGTTATGGTGGGTGACGTTTCGACCCGTGGTGGTTGTACTTGCATTGAAGTTGGGTTTGTAGATGGGTTAGAGGAGGAGGATACGGAAGCATCGGGTACGTTTGGTGGTGTTTCGTTTGATGTTGGGGGTGGCATTTCGGAACCAGCTTCAAGCTCAGCTCTTACTTCAGCCATGATGCGTTGTCTCCGATTCATTTCTACATAATCGTTCTGAAGTATAGCAGCTTTTCTACGGGCTAAATTATTTTCATTTATCCTCCCTTCGAGGTGACCGTACCTCGCAATGAACATGCTAAACATTTTCCTCCTGTAAATCATCACATTTTCGGGGTTTTGACAATTGGTTGCGGTGAAGTAGCAACGCAAGACGTATTCATTCATTTCATTTGTCCATTGGATGCGTTGTCTAGATCGGCCTGCTCTGGTGGTCCCAAGATTAGAATGAGAAACACTTGTCGCAGGTTGATTGTTTTCTTGTTGTGCCACTGGCGACTCATCTCTTTGCAGAGCCGAGCCCGCGCCGGCAGCCATGGCCTCTACCGACGTTTGAGTGGATATCCCCACTCGGTTGAATCCGGTTTCATTTTCCATTTTCATTTAATTTTCTCCAAAGTTATATTTGGGTTTTTGTTCCATTTTATACCTTCTGGCAGGTATGAGTTGAGCCGCTTCTAACCTGAAGAACAGACGCTCACCTGCACGCTTTCTGGCTGCCAGCTTAGGATGCAGGATTTTATGTTGTTGTTTGGTCCGCGGGTGGTATTTGATTTCCCACCTACTCGGTATATCTACCGAGCGTTCCTCTATCCGCCACCTGAGGACGCGCCCTCTAGGGATACAACTCCCCCCGAGGGTTATTATTATTATTATTATTATTATTATTATTATTATTATTATTATTATTATTATTATTATTATTATTATTATTATTATTATTATTATTATTATTATTATTATTATTATTATTATTATTATTATTATTATTATTATTATTATTATTATTATTATTATTATTATTATTATTATTATTATTATTATTATTATTATTATTATTATTATTATTATTATTATTATTATTATTATTATTATTATTATTATTATTATTATTATTATTATTATTATTATTATTATTATTATTATTATTATTATTATTATTATTATTATTATTATTATTATTATTATTATTATTATTATTATTATTATTATTATTATTATTATTATTATTATTATTATTATTATTATTATTATTATTATTATTATTATTATTATTATTATTATTATTATTATTATTATTATTATTATTATTATTATTATTATTATTATTATTATTATTATTATTATTATTATTATTATTATTATTATTATTATTATTATTATTATTATTATTATTATTATTATTATTATTATTATTATTATTATTATTATTATTATTATTATTATTATTATTATTATTATTATTATTATTATTATTATTATTATTATTATTATTATTATTATTATTATTATTATTATTATTATTATTATTATTATTATTATTATTATTATTATTATTATTATTATTATTATTATTATTATTATTATTATTATTATTATTATATTATTATTATTATTATTATTATTATTATTATTATTATATTATTATTATTATTATTATTATTATTATTATTATTTTATTATTATTATTATTATTATTATTATTATTATTATTA
>OY992534.1:16407572-16428209 GCA_963921185.1 Dasysyrphus tricinctus
TTATTATTATTATTATTATTATTATTATTATTATTATTATTATTATTATTATTATTATATTATTATTATTATTATTATTATTATTATTATTATTATTATTATTATTATTATTATTATTATTATTATTATTATTATTATTATTATTATTATTATTATTATTATTATTATTATTATTATTATTATTATTATTATTATTATTATTATTATTATTATTATTATTATTATTATTATTATTATTATTATTATTATTATTATTATTATTATTATTATTATTATTATTATTATTATTATTATTATTATTATTATTATTATTATTATTATTATTATTATTATTATTATTATTATTATTATTATTATTATTATTATTATTATTATTATTATTATTATTATTATTATTATTATTATTATTATTATTATTATTATTATATTATTATTATTATTATTATTATTATTATTATTATTATTATTATTATTATTATTATTATTATTATTATTATTATTATTATTATTATTATTATTATTATTATTATTATTATTATTATTATTATTATTATTATTATTATTATTATTATTATTATTATTATTATTATTATTATATTATTATTATTATTATTATTATTATTATTATTATTATTATTATTATTATTATTATTATTATTATTATTATTATTATTATTATTATTATTATTATTATTATTATTATTATTATTATTATTATTATTATTATTATTATTATTATTATTATTATTATTATTATTATTATTATTATTATTATTATTATTATTATTATTATTATTATTATTATTATTATTATTATTATTATTATTATTATTATTATTATTATTATTATTATTATTATTATTATTATTATTATTATTATATTATTATTATTATTATTATTATTATTATTATTATTATTATTATTATTATTATTATTATTATTATTATTATTATTATTATTATTATTATTATTATTATTATTATTATTCCCTCGGGGGTTTGTTGTTTTCCCCTAGAGGGCGCGTCCTCAGGTGGCGGATAGAGGAACGCTCGGTGTTAATACTTGTTATTAATGCAGGGTAAGTGGGAAATAAAATACCACTCGCGGACCAACAAAACAACTATGTGAAGGAACACAGAAATGAAACCAAATATGGATAGAGAAGAGATGAGGAGAAACCTTATGGTGCAGGGAGTCGGATACCCAGTACCGGCGTCTGTCAGGGGTGTGCGCGCGGGCCCCGGGACGTCGACATCCAGCGACCGCAATACAAATGAAATTTTAACCCCGGAAGTGGCACACTTGGCTTCCGCTGAAGAAAAAGCTACAAGTGAAACCATCACAACCCTTTCCAGAGAGTTTCCAGACTGAACAGGACACCACCATCAGCAGTGAATACACCACAACGAATGCAGAAAAAACCACAAGCTGCTCGAAATGTTTTTCAAACGGAAAACGAACAGATAAAACAGCAGATGAGGAATATTCAGGAGACGTTTTTTCACAAGAGATGCAGAAATGCTTAGAAGTGATTAAAACCATGAAAGTAGCGTGTACGAAGCAGAAAAACATTAGTCTAGACATCAAAAACGGCATAACGCTTCTAGAAGAAGCTCTGGACAAGATGATGTGGCACGAGAAAGACAGGAGAAAAACCGAAGGAAGGCTTCTAACCCCAAAAATTGGGTACGACGAAGATAACGTCTCCAGGCCAGAGCGAGAAAGATCAACCGAGCTCTTCTAAAAGACCACCTTCGAGTCCACTTGCAAAGGACACCGACAAAAGAACAAGGAACTCCCCCAAAAATCCAGTCGACCAACCAAACGGACAACAAAGGGAAGCTCCTATTCCAACGGTGAATCGTGAGCAAGAGAGCTACGCTGAAGCCCTAAAGAAGAAAAATCCTGTGGCTGTCGCAAAAGACCTAACTGCCCAGAAGGTTAGACCTAAGGACAAACCCAAAGAAGGGGCGCGGGAAAATAAAAAGAAGGCAAAGAAGAAGAAAGAGAAAAACCAACGGAGACCTCGACCCGAAGCTATTCTCATTAAGCCAAAGGGAACAGAGAAGTTCACGATATCCTGAGGGAGATCCGAAGCAAGGCGAATCCAGATGATACCGAAACCATCGTCAAAACTGTTCGGCAAACGAAAACAGGAGATGTTCTTCTAGAACTTGGATCGAAACTAAAAACAAAACCGCTTTCGGAGAATCTCTTAGAGCTATTCTAGGGGATAAGGCAACGGTTCGCAGTCTTGAACCGAAGATGCCCTAGAGATCAGGGACTTAGATGAACTAACTACAGCCGAAGAAGTTCAAGAAGCAGTAAAGAAAAAAGTTGCCGTTTCCACCTCGGATATACAGGTGTCAGTGACAGCGAAAAATAGAAGCTCCCTCAAGATGGCCATAGTGCATATGAGTACCCGAGCAGCCTACAACATGCTGAAGAGCCCAACAATCAAAATAGGATGGGTCCAGTGCCGAGTTCGACGCAGAACAGAGGTCTCACGGTGTTATAAATGCTTCGGATATGGCCACCAACAAGCAACATGTAGCGGCGTAGACAGAAAGGGGCTAGGACTGTGCTTCAACTGCGGAGAAAAAAGGCCACAAGAAGATAGACTGCCAAAATCCACCAAAGTGCTGCCTATGCGCGAGCCTCCAAGCTCCACCGTCCGCATTGGATCATGTCCCGGGTTCAGGTAAGTGCCAAGTCTTCCGAGAGGCACTCACAAATGAGAAGAAAACGGCCTCACAATGACCAGAATTCTGCAGGGAAATATACACAGGAGTAAAACGGCGGACAACCTGCTAATCAAACTACTCGATGAAATGAAAGTAGATGTCGCCATCATCAGCGAGCAGTACGCGAATAAGGAGACAAACTGGGTAGCGGACGTGCTTGGAACTGCTGCAATCTGGGTCTTGGATGTAAGCAAATTCCCCATGAAAAGTCAAGGCAAACAAAGAGGCTTCACGTGGATAAAATGCGACGGACTCACGGTTGTAAGCGTCTATCTGAGCCCAAACGACAGAATTGACGCGTTCCGGGAAAAACTGAACGATCTGGAAGACTTCCTTGTCGACACCACAGGAGAGATCCTGGTCGCAGGCGACTTCAACGCCAGAGCACAAGAGTGGGAATGCCAACTACTGACTCTCGAGGAAGGCAAATACTCGAGATGGCCGCGAGACGTGGACTTTACGTGGCCAACACAGGAGACACCCCCACTTTCAGGAGACCTGGACACAGAGGAACTATCCCAGATGTAACCTTCGCCGACGGACACCACTTCCGCGAAAATCAAAAATTGGAGAGTAATCGAGGATTACACAGGTAGCGACCATCAGTACATTCTATTTGATCTGGAGGAAAACCAACGAGTTCCGAACCATCGTCAACAACCACGGGCTCCGAGGTGGAACTTAAACAGGCTTAACGCAGACCTCCTTAAGGGCGTGATCGATGAAGTGCAGATGCCGTGATCCAAGTACAAGGACCTGCGGAAATGAAAGCTGAAGCCACGATGCAACTAATTCGGCTCGCTTGCGACTCTTCAATGCCCCGAACGAGTGGCACCAACCGAAACAGAGATCCAGTGTACTGGTGGACCGAGGAGATAGCTGCGCTACGCCGGCGATGCCTACAACTCCGGCGCCCTTGTCACCAGGGGAAGAAGAAGAAGAAACGCTGAACCTATGGAAGATGCTCTAGCGGAGTTCAGAGCCCAGAGGTCTGAGCTCAAGAGGGCCATCAATGCGAGCAAGAAACAGAAGTGGGTAGATCTCCGCCGTGACGTCAATAGCGACCCCTGGGGACTAGGCTACAAGATCGTAACGCCGGAAACTCGGAGCTCAGAAGGCACCCCCTGTCCTAAGTGAAGGAAAGATGGAGCACATCGTGGACACACTGTTTCCAACACATTCTGTCAGGCCACCCGACAACACACCGGCCCAACGACAGGAAATCCAGCTTTCAGCGAGGAAGAGCTGAGCATAGCGGTGCAGTCCCTGCAAAACAGAAGAGCCCCCGGCCCCGACGGAATTCCCACCGAAGTCCTGAAAGTGACCGCCCAAACATGCCCGCACTTGCTGCTGAACATGTTTAACAGCTTGCTGGAGGAAGGCATCTTCCCCAAGAACTGGAAGAAAAAACGCTTGGTGCTTATCAGCAAAGGCAAAGGAGACCCGGATTCCCCATCGGCATACAGGCCTCTGTGCATGCTAGACACTGCGGGGAAACTGTTGGAAAAGTTACTCAAGCCACGGCTCATAGCGGCAGTACAAACGGCAGGTGATCTATCAGCGAGGCAGTACGGTTTCCGGAGAGGCCGCTCTACGATTGGAGCCGTAAAAGAGTGGTGAACGCCGCCCAAATCGCCCAGCAGGGGAATCATCACTCTAGGCGGATCGTCTTGTTGGCAACTCTAGACGTACGAAATGCCTTCAACTCAGCCAGGTGGACTGATATATTGGACGCGCTCGAACGGAGGTTCCACATTCCAGCATATCTCTGCGGATGGTGAAGGACTATCTCAGGGATCGAGAGCTGATTTATGAGACTACAGAAGGCCCCACGACGAAAGCAAGTGACATCAGGTGCAGCGCAGGGATCGATTCTAGGACCAGACCTCTGGAACATCTCCTACGATGACATCCTCCGCATGGAGATGCCTGAGGACGCCTTTCTGGTTGGGTACGCAGACGACATCGCCGCGGTGATTACGGCACGAGACACCGATAGCGCGCAAAGAAAGTTGAACCAGGTCATGCGACGAGCAACTTCTTGGATGGAAGAGCACGGACTCAGCCTTGCAACGGAGAAAACTGAGATAGTCCTCCTCACGACGAAGAGGATACCCACACAAATCGACTTCCAAATTGGGGCAGAAGTCATAAGAAGCAGCGCTGCAGTGAAGTACTTGGGATTGCGGCTCGACACAAAGCTAACCTACTGGCAACAAATTAAGGCAGCAGCGGAAAGAGCTTCAAAAACAACTACATCGCTGAGCAGACTGATGGCGAATGTTGGTGGCCCAACGGCCAGTAAGCGAAGATTACTGATGGCGACAACGCACTCCATCCTTCTCTATGGCAGCGAATTTGGGCAGACGCTCTTAAACAAGAGAAGTACCGGAAACAAATGGCGGCAGTGCAAAGATGCGGAGCTCTACGTGTAGCTAGCTCTTACCGAACGGTAATCGGAACCACTCCCCATCGATCTCCTAGCGGCAGAAAGGAAGTACGTCTACGACAACAAGACGGAAATGGGATTGGAAGCGGCAACCGAGTTGGCTAAGCAGCTCACGAAACAACAGTGGCAAGAGCGTTGGAGCTTGGAAAATAGAGGACGATGGACAGCGAGGCTGATTAGGAACGTGGCTGAGTGGAATGACCGGAAACACGGTGAGGTCAACTACTACGTCACCCAGTTACTCACGGACACGGATATTTCAACGCCTTCCTCCACAAAATCGGCAAAAAAACAGTCCAGCCTGCCAGTACGGAGACTCACTAGAAGATGACGCGAACCATACCTTCTTCGCCTGCAGCAGATGGGAAAGCCTCCGCCAGGACCTGCAGATGAGTATCGGTGCCATCACACCGGAGAATATAACAGAGAAGATGCTACAGAGTTATGAGAACTGGCAAAAAGTCTGCAGCTACACAGAACATATTCTCAGAAGAAAGAAAAGAGAAGAAGAAAATGATCGGGAAACAGTTGAACCCGTAAGTTAATCCCGCAAGGGAATCATGACAACCCCCCTGAAGTAATGCAAAGAGCGGTCCCGGGGGGGTGGGTCAGAAGCCAAAAGGGTTATGGCGGAGTTTTAGTCGGTATGTCATACATACCTCAACAGTCCGACACACGGGGATGGTCATGGGTCAACGCCAAAAGGCCTCCTTACGGTGCATAAAGCATTTCTTCGCTCCCCTTAAAGGAAAAAAAAAAAAAAAAAAAAAAAAAAATTATTATTATTATTATTATTATTATTATTATTATTATTATTATTATTATTATTATTATTATTATTATTATTATTATTATTATTATTATTATTATTATCGAGTTCTTGCACTTTCTCAGCTCAAGAGCTGGAAAAAATTCACCGATCCTTTGATTCGGCTCGGACGTTGATGAGGAGGGAGTTCACCCTATCTCACCAAAACCTTCAGTCGTATCCTTATATTGTAAAATTGTATATTTTTCTAATTGTATATGTGTATATTTATTATATATTTTTTTTTTTTTTTTTTTTTTTTTTTTTTTTTTTTTTTTTTTTTTTTATTTTTTTTTTTTTTTTTTTTTATTTATTTTTTCTTCCTTTCTTTTTTTAATTTAAAACTTGCGCACTATGTGGCATGTTTGCAGAATAATGGCTTTTTTGCCCTGCTTTCACGATTCTTTCGTCAACACCTATGAGTCCAAGGTTTTTTTCAAGTTTTTTGACATTAGTCCTTCCGCAGATATGACAATTGGGTATATCGTCACTTTTTCTAGCTGCCAAACAGATTTGATTTCTATCGCTAGGTTCTCATACTTTCTTATCTTTTCAGCTTCGGTTTTCTTTATGTTGGCTGGTCAGTGGAACTGCGATATCTATAACGAAAGCTGTTTTTGATTTCTTGTTGATGAGTACAATGTCTGGTCGGTTGTAGTCCACTGTTCTATCCGTCAGCATAGGTCTGTCCAGTATAGTATATGATCGCCTGACTCTAGTATTTCTATAGGTTTATATTTGTAGAATGGTACCTGGTTTTCTATTAAACTATGTTTTTTGGCTAGTTCTTGGTGAATGATTTTGGCTAGTTGGTTGTGTCTACCCAGGTAAGCAGAGCTAGCGAGCACAGGGCAACCGGCTATAATGTGTTCAATGCTTTCTCCAGGTTGGCCACATTTTCTGCATATGTCTATCACATCTGATCCGATACAATGTTTCGCATAGTTATTGGTGTTTATAACTTTATCTTGAATCGCGATTAAAAACCCCTCAGTTTCCGGAAATAAGTATCCATCTGTGAGCCATTCTATAGAGCTGGTTTTGTCTATGTGCTCCTCCTGGAGCGCTCTGGGGAATTTTCCATGAAGGCTCTTTTCAAGGTATCTTTCTTCTTCAGCTTGGGTGGTATTAAGTATTATTTCCTCTGTTGTGCTTTTCAAGTTCAAAGGCGTAAACTTATCATCCATTCGTCGAGCCGTTGATAGTATATCTTCTTGAGTAGAAAGGAGCTTATTTCTCATTTTTGTCTCTTGCGTTCTGCACATTTTATAGATGTTTAATAAGCCTCTACCACCTTCTCTTCTTGGGAGATATAGACGATGTACTGACGAGTTAGGATGTAAGAATCGGAATTTGGTAAGAAGCCTTCTTGTCATTCTATCCAGTTCGTGTAGGTCAGTGTCCGACCATTTTAAAATACCAAAGGAGTACGTGAGCGAAGGTATTGCCCAGGAGTTTATGCTCTCCATCATATTCCTAGCTGATAGTTTGGTGTTTAAAACTTTTGTCAGTTTTTTTTTATATTTTTCTGTAAATTCTGCCTTTAACATAGTGTGGTCGATTCTGATGTTCTGCGATATTCCAAGATATTTATAATAATCTTCATTTTTCATTTCCTCAATTCCTTGGTATGGTTCTTGTGTTGGGGCAGCATTGCCTTTGATTATTTTTATCATGGCGCATTTTTCATATCCGAATGACATGTTTATATCTTCACTGAAGATTTTTGTGATTTTAATAAGGGATTTAAGCTTATACTGGCTTTCAGAGTACATTTTTAGGTCGTCCATAAACAGCAGATGGGAAATACGCTGCTCTTCAGATACATTTAGCTTGTACCCGAGGTTTGAGCTTTTTAGCATTACTGATAATGGGTTGAGTGCAAGGCAGAACCATAGTGGCGATAACGAGTCACCCTGAAAAATTCCTCTTAGTATCGCTAATGTATCAATTTCCTTCTCTCCTAGTCGTAGGCTGACCTTCCAGTTTTGCATTAACGCCCTTAGCACATTCACAATTCTTGGGCACACTTTGTATATCCGCAGTATTTGTAGCAGCCATCATGTGGGATAGAGTCGAAAGCCTTTCTGTAATCTATAAAACACATATGTAAGTTCTTTTATTTATTTGTGCTTGCTTTAAGACAATAGCATCAATGGTCAGTTGATGTTTGCAGCCAAGAGCATTTTTGACGCAGCCTTTCTGCTCTTCCTCTAAGATGTTGTTCATAGAGCAGTGTTCATAGATTTTATTACTGATGAGAGCAGTGAAGAGTTTGTACAGGACTGATAAACATGTTATTGGCCTGTAATTTTCCGGGTTTTTTTTGTCACCTTTCTTAAATATCAAGAATGTCGTCCCTTTGGCCAGGTGTCCAGGTATTACATCTGGGTTGATGAGAGCATTTGTGAACAAATTAGCAAGTGGTTCGTGGCTTGCAGACAGATATTTCAACCAAAAGTTTTGAATTTTTTTTATTATTATTATTATTATTATTATTATTATTATTATTATTATTATTATTATTATTATTATTATTATTATTATTATTATTATTATTATTATTATTATTATTATTATTATTATTATTATTATTATTATTATTATTATTATTATTATTATTATTATTATTATTATTATTATTATTATTATTATTATTATTATTATTATTATTATTATTATTATTATTATTATTATTATTATTATTATTATTATTATTATTATTATTATTATTATTATTATTATTATTATTATTATTATTATTATTATTATTATTATTATTATTATTAATATTATTATTATTATTATTATTATTATTATTATTATTATTATTATTATTATTATTATTATTATTATTATTATTTATTATTATTATTATTATTATTATTATTATTATATTATTATTATTATTATTATTATTATTATTATTATTATTATTATTATTATTATTATTATTATTATTATTATTATTATTATTATTATTATTATTATTATTATTTATTATTATTATTATTATTATTATTATTATTATTATTATTATTATTATTATTATTATTATTATTATTATTATTATTATTATTATTATTATTATTATTATTATTATTATTATTATTATTATTATTATTATTATTATTATTATTATTATTATTATTATTATTATTATTATTATTATTATTATTATTATTATTATTATTATTATTATTATTATTATTATTATTATTATTATTATTATTATTATTATTATTATTATTATTATTATTATTATTATTATTATTATTATTATTATTATTATTATTATTATTATTATTATTATTATTATTATTATTATTATTATTATTATTATTATTATTATTATTATTATTATTATTATTATTATTATTATTATTATTATTATTATTATTATTATAATTATTATTATTATTATTATTATATTATTATTATTATTATTATTATTATTATTATTATTATTATTAATTATTATTATTATTATTATTATATTATTATTATTATTATTATTATTATTATTATTATTATTATTATTATTATTATTCCCTCGGGGGTTTGTTGTTTTCCCCTAGAGGGCGCGTCCTCAGGTGGCGGATAGAGGAACGCTCGGTGTTAATACTTGTTATTAATGCAGGGTAAGTGGGAAATAAAATACCACTCGCGGACCAACAAAACAACTATGTGAAGGAACACAGAAATGAAACCAAATATGGATAGAGAAGAGATGAGGAGAAACCTTACGGTGCAGGGAGTCGGATACCCAGTACCGGCGTCTGTCAGGGGTGTGCGCGCGGGCCCCGGGACGTCGACATCCAGCGACCGCAATACAAATGAAATTTTAACCCCGGAAGTGGCACACTTGGCTTCCGCTGAAGAAAAAGCTACAAGTGAAACCATCACCAACCCTTTCCAGAGAGTTTCCAGACTGAACAGGACACCACCATCAGCAGTGAATACACCACAACGAATGCAGAAAAAACCACAAGCTGCTCGAAATGTTTTTCAAACGGAAAACGAACAAGATAAAACAGCAGATGAGGAATATTCAGGAGGACGTTTTTTCACAAGAGATGCAGAAATGCTTAGAAGTGATTAAAACCATGAAAGTAGCGTGTACGAAGCAGAAAAACATTAGTCTAGACATCAAAAACGGCATAACGCTTCTAGAAGAAGCTCTGGACAAGATGATGTGGCACGAGAAAGACAGGAGAAAAACCGAAGGAAGGCTTCTAACCCAAAAATTGGGTACGACGAAGATAACGTCTCCAGGCCAGAGCGAGAAAGATCAACCGAGCTCTTCTAAAAGACCACCTTCGAGTCCACTTGCAAAGGACACCGACAAAAGAACAAGGAACTCCCCCAAAAATCCAGTCGACCAACAAAACGGACAACAAAGGGAAGCTCCTATTCCAACGGTGAATCGTGAGCAAGAGAGCTACGCTGAAGCCCTAAAGAAGAAAAATCCTGTGGCTGTCGCAAAAGACCTAACTGCCCAGAAGATTAGACCTAAGGACAAACCCAAAGAAGGGGCGCGGAAAATAAAAGGAAGGCAAAGAAGAAGAAAGAGAAAAAACCAACGGAGACCTCGACCCGAAGCTATTCTCATTAAGCCAAAGGGAACAGAGAAGTTCACCGATATCCTGAGGGAGATCCGAAGCAAGGCGAATCCAGATGATACCGAAACCATCGTCAAAACTGTTCGGCAAACGAAAACAGGAGATGTTCTTCTAGAACTTGGATCGAAAACTAAAAACAAAACCGCTTTCGGAGAATCTCTTAGAGCTATTCTAGGGGATAAGGCAACGGTTCGCAGTCTTGAACCGAAGATGGCCCTAGAGATCAGGGACTTAGATGAACTAACTACAGCCGAAGAAGTTCAAGAAGCAGTAAAGAAAAAAGTTGCCGTTTCCACCTCGGATATACAGGTGTCAGTGACAGCGAAAAAATAGAAGCTCCCTCAAGATGGCCATAGTGCATATGAGTGCCCGAGCAGCCTACAACATGCTGAAGAGCCCAACAATCAAAATAGGATGGGTCCAGTGCCGAGTTCGACGCAGAACAGAGGTCTCACGGTGTTATAAATGCTTCGGATATGGCCACCAACAAGCAACATGTAGCGGCGTAGACAGAAAGGGGGCTAGGACTGTGCTTCAACTGCGGAGAAAAAGGCCACAAGAAGATAGACTGCCAAAATCCACCAAAGTGCTGCCTATGCGCGAGCCTCCAAGCTCCACCGTCCGCATTGGATCATGTCCCGGGTTCAGGTAAGTGCCAAGTCTTCCGAGAGGCACTCACAAATGAGAAGAAAACGGCCTCACAATGACCAGAATTCTGCAGGGAAATATACACAGGAGTAAAACGGCGGACAACCTGCTAATCAAACTACTCGATGAAATGAAAGTAGATGTCGCCATCATCAGCGAGCAGTACGCGAATAAGGAGACAAACTGGGTAGCGGACGTGCTTGGAACTGCCTGCAATCTGGGTCTTGGATGTAAGCAAATTCCCCATGAAAAGTCAAGGCAAACAAAGAGGCTTCACGTGGATAAAATGCGACGGACTCACGGTTTGTAAGCGTCTATCTGAGCCCAAACGACAGAATTGACGCGTTCCGGGAAAAACTGAACGATCTGGAAGACTTCCTTGTCGACACCACAGGAGAGATCTTGGTCGCAGGCGACTTCAACGCCAGAGCACAAGAGTGGGGAATGCCAACTACTGACTCTCGAGGAAGGCAAATACTCGAGATGGCTGCGAGACGTGGACTTTACGTGGCCAACACAGGAGACACCCCCACTTTCAGGAGACCTGGACACAGAGGAACTATCCCAGATGTAACCTTCGCGACGGACACCACTTCCGCGAAAATCAAAAATTGGAGAGTAATCGAGGATTACACAGGTAGCGACCATCAGTACATTGTATTTGATCTGGAGGAAAACCAACGAGTTCCGAACCATCGTCAACAACCACGGGCTCCGAGGTGGAACTTAAACAGGCTTAACGCAGACCTCCTTAAGGGCGTGATCGAGGAAGGTGCAGATGCCGTGATCCAAGTACAAGGACCTGCGGAAATGAAAGCTGAAGCCACGATGCAACTAATTCGGCTCAATTGCGACTCTTCAATGCCCCGAACGAGTGGCACCAACCGAAACAGAGATCCAGTGTACTGGTGGACCGAGAAGATAGCTGCGCTACGCCGGCGATGCCTACAACTCCGGCGCCTTGTCACCAGGGGAAGAAGAAGAAGAAACGCTGAACCTATGGAAGATGCTCTAGCGGAGTTCAGAGCCCAGAGGTCTGAGCTCAAGAGGGCCATCAATGCGAGCAAGAAACAGAAGTGGGTAGATCTCCGCCGTGACGTCAATAGCGACCCCTGGGGACTAGGCTACAAGATCGTAACGCGGAAACTCGGAGCTCAGAAGGCACCCCCTGTCCTAAGTGAAGGAAAGATGGAGCACATCGTGGACACACTGTTTCCAACACATTCTGTCAGGCCACCCGACAACACACCGGCCCAATGACAGGAAATCCCAGCTTTCAGCGAGGAAGAGCTGAGCATAGCGGTGCAGTCCCTGCAAAACAGAAGAGCCCCCGGCCCCGACGGAATTCCCACCGAAGCCCTCAAAGTGACCGCCCAAACATGCCCGCACTTGCTGCTGAACATGTTTAACAGCTTGCTGGAGGAAGGCATCTTCCCCAAGAACTGGAAGAAACAACGCTTGGTGCTTATCAGCAAAGGCAAAGAGACCCGGATTCCCCATCGGCATACAGGCCTCTGTGCATGCTAGACACTGCGGGGAAACTGTTGGAAAAGTTACTCAAGCCACGGCTCATAGCGGCAGTACAAACGGCAGGTGATCTATCAGCGAGGCAGTACGGTTTCCGGAGAGGCCGCTCTACGATTGGAGCCGTAAAAGAAGTGGTGAACGCCGCCCAAATCGCCCAGCAGGGAAATCATCACTCTAGGCGGATCGTCTTGTTGGCAACTCTAGACGTACGAAATGCCTTCAACTCAGCCAGGTGGACTGATATATTGGACGCGCTCGAACGGAGGTTCCACATTCCAGCATATCTCCTGCGGATGGTGAAGGACTATCTCAGGGATCGAGAGCTGATTTACGAGACTACAGAAGGCCCACGACGAAAGCAAGTGACATCAGGTGCAGCGCAGGGATCGATTCTAGGACCAGACCTCTGGAACATCTCCTACGATGACATCCTCCGCATGGAGATGCCTGAGGACGCCTTTCTGGTTGGGTACGCAGACGACATCGCCGCGGTGATTACGGCACGAGACACCGATAGCGCGCAAAGAAAGTTGAACCAGGTCATGCGACGAGCAACTTCTTGGATGGAAGAGCACGGACTCAGCCTTGCAACGGAGAAAACTGAGATAGTCCTCCTCACGACGAAGAGGATACCCACACAAATCGACTTCCAAATTGGGGCAGAAGTCATAAGAAGCAGCGCTGCAGTGAAGTACTTGGGATTGCGGCTCGACACAAAGCTAACCTACTGGCAACAAATTAAGGCAGCAGCGGAAAGAGCTTCAAAAACAACTACATCGCTGAGCAGACTGATGGCGAATGTTGGTGGCCCAACGGCCAGTAAGCGAAGATTACTGATGGCGACAACGCACTCCATCCTTCTCTATGGCAGCGAAATTTGGGCAGACGCTCTTAAACAAGAGAAGTACCGGAAACAAATGGCGGCAGTGCAAAGATGCGGAGCTCTACGTGTAGCTAGCTCTTACCGAACGGTATCGGAACCAGCCGTCCTTGTAGTCGCAGGAGTGACTCCCATCGATCTCCTAGCGGCAGAAAGGAAGTACGTCTACGACAACAAGACGGAAATGGGATTGGAAGCGGCAACCGAGTTGGCTAAGCAGCTCACGAAACAACAGTGGCAAGAGCGTTGGAGCTTGGAAAATAGAGGACGATGGACCAGCGAGGCTGATTAGGAACGTGGCTGAGTGGAATGACCGGAAACACGGTGAGGTCAACTACTACGTCACCCAGTTACTCACCGGACACGGATATTTCAACGCCTTCCTCCACAAAATCGGCAAAAAAAACAGTCCAGCCTGCCAGTACGGAGACTCACTAGAAGATGACGCGAACTATTACCTTCTTCGCCTGCAGCAGATGGGAAAGCCTCCGCCAGGACCTGCAGATGAGTATCGGTGCCATCACACCGGAGAATATAACAGAGAAGATGCTACAGAGTTATGAGAACTGGCAAAAAGTCTGCAGCTACACAGAACATATTCTCAGAAGAAAGAAAAGAGAAGAAGAAAATGATCGGGAAACAGTTGAACCCGTAAATTAATCCCGCAAGGGAATCATGACAACCCCCCTGAAGTAATGCAAAGAGCGTCCCGGGGGGGTGGGTCAGAAGCCAAAAGGGTTATGGCGGAGTTTTAGTCGGTATGTCATACATAACTCAACAGTCCGACACACGGGGATGGTCATGGGTCAACGCCAAAAGGCCTCCTTACGGTGCATAAAGCATTTCTTCGCTCCCCTTAAAGGAAAAAAAAAAAAAAAAAAAAAAAAAAAAAAAATTATTATTATTATTATTATTATTATTATTATTATTATTATTAATATTATTATTATTATTATTATTATTATTATTATTATTATTATTATTATTATTATTATTATTATTATTATTATTATTATTATTATTATTATTATTATTATTATTATTATTTTTATTATTATTATTATTATTATTATTATTATTATTATTATTATTATTATTATTATTATTATTATTATTATTATTATTATTATTATTATTATTATTATTATTATTATTATTATTATTATTATTATTATTATTATTATTATTATATTATTATTATTATTATTATTATTATTATTATTATTATTATTATTATTATTATTATTATTATTATTATTATTATTATTATTATTATTATTATTATTATTATTATTATTATTATTATTATTATTATTATTATTATTATTATTATTATTATTATTATTATTATTATTATTATTATTATTATTATTATTATTATTATTATTATTATTATTATTATATTATTATTATTATTATTATTATTATTATTATTATTATTATTATTATTATTATTATTATTATTATTATTATTATTATTATTATTATTATTATTATTATTATTATTATTATTATTATTATTATTATTATTATTATTATTATATTATTATTATTATTATTATTATTATTATTAATTATTATTATTATTATTATTATTATTATTATTATTATTATTATTATTATTATTATTATTATATTATTATTATTATTATTATTATTATTATTATTATTATTATTATTATTATTATTATTATTATTATTATTATTATTATTATTATTATTATTATTATTATTATTATTATTATTATTATTATTATTATTATTATTATTATTATTATATTATTATTATTATTATTATTATTATATTATTATTATTATTATATTATTATTATTATTATTATTATTATTATTATTATTATTATTATTATTATTATTATTATTATTATTATTATTATTATTATTATTATTATTATTATTATTATTATTATTATTATTATATTATTATTATTATTATTATTATTATTATTATTATTATTATTATTATATATTATTATTATTATTATTATTATTATTATTATTATTATTATTATTATTATTATTATTATTATTATTATTATTATTATTATTATTATTATTATTATTATTATTATTATTATTATTATTATTATTATTATTATTATTATTATTATTATTATTAATATTATTATTATTATTATTATTATTATTATTATTATTATTATTATTATTATTATTATTATTATTATTATTATTATTATTATTATTATTATTATTATTTATTATTATTATTATTATTATTATTATTATTATTATTATTATTATTATTATTATTATTATTATTATTATTATTATTATTATTATTATTATTATTATTATTATTATTATTATTATTATTATTATTATTATTATTATTATTATTTATTATTATTATTATTATTATTATTATTATTATTATTATTATTATTATTATTATTATTATTATTATTATTATTATTATTATTATTATTATTATTATTATTATATTATTATTATTATTATTATTATTATTATTATTATTATTATTAATTATTATTATTATATTATTATTATTATTATTATTATTATTATTATTATTATTATTATTATTATTATTATTATTATTATTATTATTATTATTATTATTATTATTATTATTATTATTATTATTATTATTATTATTATTATTATTATTATTATTATTATTATTATTATTATTATTATTATTATTATTATTATTATTATTATTATTATTATTATTATTATTATTATTATTATTATAGAATTGCAATACTTCTCAACTTCGATGAAGTTGGAAATTACCTATCCCGGGCTATGCCAAGGGATTAGGCTCTGATGATATATTTGTTATGGGTGTTCTAAAAACTTGCGTACAGTCCTGCATGTATTAAGAATGATAGATTTCGATATTTTATGTAAAAGTTGGTCACACTGCACATTTTTTAGTTCTTCAACTACATTTTTTCCAATCATTCCCGTACTGGATACAACAATTGGCACAACTCGTATGCTACTCAATCTTTCCCTTTGCTTTACTTCATGAGCGAGATCAGCGTATCTCGATATTTTTTCACCAAATGTTCGGTTCATGTTTGCTGTCAGTGGAATCGCGATATCTATTATGAATCCACTCCGATTAGTTTTGTTTATCCATACTATGTCTGGTCGATTCGCTAAGATTGTGTGGTCAGTATTCATTTGACGGTCCCAATACAGTTTAAAGTTATTGTTTGCGAGAACCTCATCCGGTTCATACTGATAGTATGGTTTTTTACCACTTATTAATTTTGACCTCAAACCCAGTTCTTGGTGAATAATCCTTGCAACATCATTGTGTCGTTTGAGATATTCGTGGTTTGCCAACATTGAACATCCATTCAAAATGTGTTCAATGGATTCTATGGTTTGTTGGCATCGCCTACACATATTATCAATATCCTCATGAAGAATTGCCCGCCGGAACTGTTTCGTTGCAATAACTCCATCTTGGATAGCTATGATAAAGCCTTCAGTTTCGGGAAACAGCTGACCTCTTTGAAGCCATACAGTTGACATATTTTTATCAATTTCAATTGAATTTAGCTGGAATGGATATTTTCCATGAATAGCTTTGGCCTTCCATTGCTCAATCTGCTGTGTTAATGGCAAAACTTGCGGCTGATATTCTGGTTCTCCTAGTTTTAACGGCGTATAGTTTGTATCCATTTGTATGATGACTTGATACCTGACATTGATGTTTTGACTCTCGTTGAAATATTGCCTTAGTTTTCCGACTTGTATGTTGTGTTGGTTCATTAAGTCTATTATCCCTTGTCCTCCTTCTTTCCTAGGTAAGGTTGTTCTTTCAATCGCCGATTTAGGGTGATGCAATCTTTGTGACACCATAACCACCCTTAACTGTCTCTCAAGGTCTTCCAGATCAGTTTGGCTCCACTTTATCAATCCAAAGGAATAAATAAGAACAGGTATCGCGTAGGTATTAACTGCTTTAATAAGATTACCGCTATTCAGTTTGGTATGGCATAGCTTTTTTATTCGTTCTATGAATTGTTTTTTAAGATCATGTTTCATTGTGGTATGTTGTATACCACGCATTTCTTTGACTCCGAGATATTTGTAGCATTCATTTTCTTCTAGCGTTTCAATAGAACCATCTTCAAAGTTAAAGCCTTCAGTTCTTTCTATTCTTCCACGAACCATTTCTACCGCCTTACACTTGTCAAAACCAAAGTTCATTTTGATATCCGTACTAAATTTTTTCACGGTGTCCAAGAGGTTCTGAAGATGTTGCCTGGATCGTGCAAATAATTTCAAGTCATCGATGTAGAGAAGGTGTGTGAAACTCATCTGTCGCTCAATTCTATATCCATTTGATGATTCATTGAGTATTCTACTAAGAGGTGCTAGACTTAAGCAGAACCATAATGGACTAAAAGAGTCTCCTTGAAATAATCCTCTTCTCACACAAAATTCTCTTGTGGTCGATCCTCCTACATGAATGGTTGTTTTCCACTGACTCATAGCACTCGCGAAAAAATCCACTATTTTT
The DNA here is from genome assembly GCA_963921185.1 of Dasysyrphus tricinctus. Classification (NCBI taxonomy): domain Eukaryota; kingdom Metazoa; phylum Arthropoda; class Insecta; order Diptera; family Syrphidae; genus Dasysyrphus; species Dasysyrphus tricinctus. The sequence continues at coordinate 16,425,795 of OY992534.1, forward strand.
GTATCCACTCCATGGATATTCAAGGCTTCTACTAAATAAGAGTGAGGAACACTATCATATGCTTTTTGGTAGTCTATATAAGCTACACTTAAGTTACGATTATGATGAACTGCATTTTGCGAAATTATAGCATCCATTGTTATTAACTCCTTACATCCTCTGGAATTCCTAGCACATCCTTTCTGTTCATGTGGTATTAAATTATTAGACTCACAGTGCTGCCAAACTCTATTGCTTATGGTGGCTGTCAGAGCCTTATATAATGTTGTTAAACATGTAATTGGTCTAAATGAACTTGGGTTTTCCAAATCAGCATTCTTGGGGATTAGAAAAGTTCTTCCTTTTGTAAAGAAATCTGGAATTCTTTGTTCTTTATTCATCATTTTATTAAAACAGCGAACTATATGGGGGGTGCGCATTTGTAAGTCTTTTTAACCAAAAATTTTGAAGTTCATCATTATATTATTATTATTATTATTATTATTATTATTATTATTATTATTATATTATTATTATTATTATTATTATTATTATTATTATTATTATTATTATTATTATTATTATTATTATATTATTATTTATTATTATTATTATTATTATTATTATTATTATTATTATTATTATTATTATTATTATTATTATTATTATTATTATTATTATTATTATTATTATTATTATTATTATTATTAATTATTATTATTATTATTATTATTATTATTATTATTATTATTATTATTATTATTATTATTATTATTATTATTATTATTATTATATTATTATTATTATTATTATTATTATTATTATTATTATTATTATTATTATTATTATTATTATTATTATTATTATTATTATTATTATTATTATTATTATTATTATTATTATTATTATTATTATTATTATTATTATTATTCCCTCGGGGTTTGTTGTTTTCCCCTAGAGGGCGCGTCCTCAGGTGGCGGATAGAGGAATGCTCGGCAGAAATGCAGGGTAAGTGGGAAATAAAATACCACTCGCGGACCAACAAAACAACTATGTGAAGGAACACAGACCAATAAACCAAATATGGATAGAGAGCAAAGGAGACAAAACATTACGGTGCAGGGATTCGGATCCCCAGTACCGGCGTCTGTCAGGAGTGAGCGCGCGGGCTCCGGGACGTCGATATACAGCGACTGCAAGGAAAATGAAAGCCAAAATGAATCTTTGGGAGTGGCACACTTGGCTCCCACAGAATGTACAGCTACAAGTGAAGCCAGTTGTAACCCTTTTAGGAAAGGTTCGAAGCTTGCCCACACACCACCATCGGCAAGGACCTCCACAGGACGAAAACAAACACCAGTGTTAAAAACACCGGCAAGCCGAAATATTTCTGATGGAAACGAGAGAAACGTGCGAAGCAGTAGGAAAAAATACCGATATTTTCACGGAGGAGATCGAGAAATGCATAGAAACTCTCAAGTCCATGAAATTGGCATGCACCAAACAGAAGAATATCAGCATGGATATCAAAAACGGTATAACAATACTTGAAGAGTCTATTGATAAGTTGAAATGGGAAAAAGAGGCCAAGAGGACGGCAGATCAAAGCTCTCAAACTCTCGCTGTAGAAACGACAGAAAGAGAAATTCCAGGCCAGACGGACAGAGAAAGAATCGAAAAATCTGCAAATAACGCGATGGAAACTCCAATTCCTGCTAAGAGACCACCTTCGAGCCCTCTAGTAAAAGGAGGTGATAAAAGAACGAAGAAATCATCACAAGGAAACCTTCGAGAAAAGATGACTTCGGGTCCAGTTAGAAGCCCTACGCAAGAGAGCTACGCAAATGCTCTCAAGAAGGCAAACCCCACGGCGGCGGTGGCAGAAAAAACCAAACAGGCCCCAAAAGCCAAAGCCAAGGATAAACCTAAGGAGGGCGAAAAGAGGGAAGAAATTAAGAAGAAGAAAAGAAGAAGGCATCGTGAACCGAGATCCAAAGCTATCCTCATAAAGCCAAAAGGAAACGAGAAGTACACGGATATCCTAAGAGAAATTCGAGATAAGGCTAATCCAGATGACACCGAAACTATCGTCAAGACCGTGCGGCAAACGAAATCTGGAGATGTGCTGTTAGAAATCGGATCCAAAACAAAGGACAAGGAAGCTTTCGGGAAATCGCTCAAAGAAATCCTAGGAGACAGAGCAAGTGTTCAAAGTCTGGAACCGAAAATATCACTGGAGATCAGAGATCTGGATGAATTGACCACAGCAGAAGAAGTGCAGGAAGCCGTTAAGAAGAAAGCTCCCGATCTCATTACGGAAATCCAGGTTGGAATCACAGGCAAAAACAAAAGCTCTCTGAAGATAGCTATTGTTAAATTAAACTCCAGAGCCGCCCACGAGATGCTTAAAACCCCTACCATAAGAATAGGATGGGT